>JAPFQT010000625.1:2500-5000 GCA_027627225.1 Congeria kusceri | reverse complement strand
ACTAACAACTCATACTCTTTTGTACTCGTACCACAATGTCATGCTTCGTGGTCTTCTTTTATAATTGTGTTTGTATATATGTATATATAACACCCCGCATTTCTAGTTCATTACAGCCTCAGCATTTTTGGTTCTTACTTTCAATTAGTATTATGATTATTATTATTATTATTATTATTATTATTATTATTATTATTATTATTATCATTATAAGCAACATAAACAGCAGCAGTTGTATGAGTTAATAGTAATTGCATTTGCAGTTATAGTATTATTAGTAATAATAGTAGAAGTTATTGTTTTCAAGTAGTAGAAGTTGTTGATGTAGCAGGTGTATTAGTAGCAGTAGTAGAAGTCATTGTCGCACTTGTAGTAGCAATAAATAGACAGAGAATGGTTGAGGTAGTGGTGTTAGTGCGAGTAGTTCAAGTTGTAGGAGTAGAAGTAGTGGTGGCTGAGGTGATGAAAGTAGTAGTTGGAAAAGAAACAGTGGTTTTGGTAGGGTTAGTAACAATCGAAGGAGTATTAGTAACGACCAGGAAAAGAAGTACCAGAATATCCCATCCCTTTAAAAGAAGCCTGTGAATGAATTATGTCATTTATTTATTTCAGAACACCATAATGGACAGAAAAATATGTCTTATATATACATCATTAACAGTAGGTATTGTGCGATACAACTATAGATCAACATTTTAGTGAGCAGGAATGTTAAATTCAACGGGTACTACTGCTATTACTACTACAATTACTACTGCTATTACTACTACTACTGCTAATACTACAACTACTTCTTCTGCTACTACTACTACAAGTACTACTACTACTACTACATCTACTACTACTACTACAACAACAACGCACTACGGTTTATACAACTACTACATCTGGTTGGGATGTTGCATAATAAACATTATTAGGATTATTGAGATTACATATGTTATGCTATACCTTTTTACTACAATATAAAGGCGTCTTTTTTTTATTCATGTATATGTTATTTGATGGTATTTTATAATAATGATTAATGTCTACATTCATAATTTATTTTGAAAACCTTTAAATGTATACATAAATGCCAACCGCAACATGCGGTCCAATGTGAACTGACGACAGTAAGTTATACCCGTATGTGTATAATTATTATAATTATTTATACATTTATAAAATTTTCTGGAAAACGGATAATGGATATTATGGTCAATACGCACTTTGTTTTAAACACATTTACTAGAATAATAATTACGCTAAAACCGTGAATGTGCATTTCATTAAATAGTTTGAATGATAAAAGAGAGTAAAAAAGTTTCAAAAATCTTAAAATAGTTATGAAAATATGTTTGTGTTTACACAGAGTCTTACGTGTTATGCATGATAGCACGCTGACATTTCAAAATCTATTCTGTTTTCAGAGGCTAATTCGAAGTTTGCTTAAATACTTTTTCATACATGTCGAGCAGTTATGGATAAAATACATTTAAATATGTTTAAATATTATGCAGTATACTGTATTGTAACAGATAAGATCTATTTAATAAGCATAATAATGTTATCCCGAATTGCTGTAAACTTAATGTGCGTTATTTTAAAAATTGTGTAACTTCAAAACGAGTTTGGTGGCATGTACATGAACTTGTTATCACACTTTGATTATTGTGATCAATAAAACATAACATCACCAGCAGTATGAACAGTATTATTAACAACAGTATAAGCGGTAGCATTATAAGCAGTAGTAGTAATTGGTGAAATAGAAAACTCTCGAAAAGTGCAGACTTCTGCCGAGGACAGATCGTTTGATACTATATGTGTTGTGTAACTAAAAATATTGGATCGAGACTATGTTTTGATTTGACCATCAACAAAATTTATGCATTAGTAGCCCCTTAATAGGGCTTTATTTCTCATAGTGATGACAATACTGATGATGACCTTAACGATGATGAATATGATGATGACGACGATGATGATGGTGATGGTGATGATGGTAATTATGATGATGATGATGATGACAACGATGATGATGATTATGATAATGATGATGATGATCACAATGTAAGTATGCTCCAAATGATTTCATTGATATGTCGCGATACAATTTTATCATAAAATATGTGAACAATATGATACGTACGCATACCCCCGTTTTGGCCAATCACATTCTTCAAACTTATAAATGTTACAAATGATATCCTATTCTTCACAGGCATGTGAAAAATATGATTTGTAAAAAAATATGATCCTACAGAGCTTTAACATGTTAAACATTAGGTTACTATATTTGGATGACATTGTTTTCGTTATCCTTCTTTGCTAATTGCTTGACTATATTATTAAAATACGAAATTTTACGGGATATTTGTCAGTCTGTTGGATACTAACAAGTCAAAAATACAACATGTACTACTAATACTGCAGCGGCAGCTTCTAATACTATTTCTACTATTGCTTCTACAACAATCAGCCCGTGCTGCTGCTACAATTACAACATAAACTATTA
>JAPFQT010000624.1:0-64000 GCA_027627225.1 Congeria kusceri | reverse complement strand
CTACAAGTCTTCTTATGGCAATTTGCAGTTGCTGGTGCATCTCGTTGAGCATGTACTCGAATATGTTGTCTAGTTGATGCTCCGTATTTCACATTGTTCATCGAGTGTCCGTTGATGGAATGTGTGTCCATACACTGAGTCTGCTTTTCGGATTTTTTCATTGTTCTTGTCATTGTATGTCTGTAACTTCTCTTCTTCTGAACACTTTATTCTTAATTTAGTTAAAATGCATCTTTTAATAATCCGGCGTTTTGTTTCAGCCTCTCTGTCAAAAAATGCCCAGTTTTCTGCCTTTTGACGTAATCGGGTTGCGAACTCATCTATGGATTCGTCTTTGTTGTGATTGATATTGTGGAATTCATATCTGTCATATTCATTATTTCTCTGTGGATAGAAGTAGTTTGTAAATTATTGTTTCACTTGTTCATAATTTGATTCATCATCGTCTAGTGACAGCGTTTCATATAATTCAAACACATCGTCTCCAGCACAATGCAACAGTAACACTTTCGTATGCTTCTTTGAGTTGATGTTCAATGCCACAAACAAATTTTCAATTTTTGCAACATATTATTCTATCGTATTCCTATTGAACTCTCCTCACCATGCAAATTTTGGAAACGCCGGTAACACAGTCATCATTTTACAGTTAATAATCCAGTCTGAGTTTAGTTGTATGACAAATTATTCACATATTAACACATTTTAGTTTTTCATTTGTAATCCTCGTCGCCAATGTAATGTTCTATGACCCATAAAGGGATGGTTAAATCAAGACCCAAGAGGTATTTGTGTTTCATATGTTTATTCTGTATCACTATCTAAAGGCATCTGGTAACAAAGTACCATGCATGATAATACAACAGAACTCTCATTCGCTAAGCCAAGAGTAGGAGTGGGTTATCTGCCAATCTCTGACCACTTCAGACGGATCTGAAGATTCATGGTTTCTGCATCGCTGTGAACGAGTGGCACCAGTACGTGGAAGTCTATTCCGTTCTACCAGCTCTTGTGTTGATTCTAAAATGCCACCCCTCCAAGCCTTAGTATTTTGTCCCTATAACTTGCCTGAACACACTCCAATTTTCAGGTTTCCACATATTTCCCCTTATATAGGTTCGCTACACATATTCAATGACACTGAACACGGGACCCTCCAAATTCCGCAGCCTATTAATATAGGTGGTTGAAAGCAGAGTTGATGTGTTCTGCTGGCAAGTATTGGAGGGACA
Organism: Congeria kusceri; assembly: GCA_027627225.1. Classification (NCBI taxonomy): domain Eukaryota; kingdom Metazoa; phylum Mollusca; class Bivalvia; order Myida; family Dreissenidae; genus Congeria; species Congeria kusceri. Next base: position 62,768 of record JAPFQT010000624.1, on the reverse strand, counting down.
TCAACTTCCTCGGGAACAATACTTGTCGCCCTTTTTCGGATAAGCTGTAGCCACCTCTTCGTTGAGGATTTTTCTTGTATTCTCTGCACCCAGTGGAAAACACATCCTTTTATTACACAGCCGGGGAACACGTCTCAAAACGCATGCCAGACAGAGCGTCAAAATCAACCATAAAGCATTCCTCTGTCCAGGTGACGGAGGATGCTGCATGGTGAACACTTCTATATAGTCTTGTTTTGTTCTTATTGACATACATGTACACTAGGGGTACTTGTTTTGTGTCTTCACCTTTCCATACGAACGTAAGGATTGTCTCTAATTGGTAAAAGGTCTTTATTTATAAAGGTAAGACTTTATTTGACAGCTACAGTCAAGCCAAGCGTGCATCATAATAAGTGTGAAAACAATCAATTAAGCTAATTAAAATTATTTGTCATGCTAAAAACCCCTGCATGCAATCAGTTCACAACTTTATTGTAATTACTGAGATGCGTTATATAATAGTTAATTACTTTTGCCGAACCAGTTTAACCCTACTTTTCATGATCAATTCGCCGAAACCACTTTAATAGATCAAAACAAAATTTGAAGTTGGATCTAAATGACACATAATGTGATGTGGAAACAAAATCATCTCATAAATAATGCTCCACAGTTTTATGTTTGTTTTCTGTTTGCCCAACATGATTGTTGCCAAGGTCAGTCGAAACGGAAATATTTAAATGCGTGGCTTAACGACTGCTGGCTAAATTAGTTGAAAGTATGTTGCCACGACTATGTGATTTCGTAAACTTCCATTTTTGTGGTTTGTGTTTATTTTAAGCGTTAAAAAAGTTTGAATAAAAATAATTGATAAATTGTATGTTTAAGCAACATTTTTTGTGCCCAATAAAACCAGATATAGCGTTATCTCCTCCAACATACCAGTTAAGATTATTTAAATACGTTTTTCTGCTACAGACATTCAATTTAAGATTTAAATTAAATTTTAGATTTAAAATAAATTGTAAATATGTGTGTATCATTCCTTAAAAAAAACAACGCAGAACTGCGCAAAAATTCAACTCGTCCAGTTTTGCCATTATGACAAACTATATAGACTGAATTGAAAGCACTGGAAGGTCGTGTTCGTATCGTATTTACACACTTGGACCAATGAAAACTCCTGTTACGAGTGGTTAACTTATGTACTTGACTGGTTTAATGCTAATCGTAAAAATGAGCTTATTTCGTGATGTTTTGTACAGCGTTCTGTTTGCATTAATTTAAACCAGTCTGAATATTTCATACCATATTTTATTCATACCGCATCATTGAACTTTTTTTTTACTGGGCTTGAGGTCCTGCAATCGGGTAAATGTAATCGGACCTTTGTATCGGCTTTATTCAAGGTCTGACGTGTTTCGCATGGGTTGTCTTGGTCAAGTTTAATAATAAAACCAAATCACCATTGATTTATCAAATTTAACTTTCTAGCAATAATAGCTCTCAGTGTCCATCAGTTTTTGTTCGATCTTCACCAAGCTTGAAATTTTAAAAGTTGCTTTTAACATAGAGGAGGCGTTTTTTTTTAACCGCTCTACTGTTTATATAGTGGAGCAGCTAACTGCATGATTGTTTGAATTGAGTATCTTAAAAAAGCTGGAACAAGGTCAAGAACTTTCAAATGGTATACATTTCAACAATGTTTAGCATTAATCGCTTTATTTATAAGACCCGTATGTATTTTAGTTTTACCCTTTGGGCAACCATTTAAATTGATGACAACAAATAAACCTTTGTGTTCATATTACTTTTAATCATAACTGCATTTAATCATAAATGCAATTATTATAGACTACCTAATTTGTATACCTTAGTAATATTATCAAATATACAAATCTGAATGGAAGATATAGTATGGATAATAGTACATTTAAAACAAGAAATGTCTTTAAAAAAGACAATCGGCGTTGCAATTAATATTGAGATGTCATTTAAAAATTACCTAAACAGACGGCCAAGATGATCGGCTACTTGACTTCTCAGACCTCAGAATTGTTGGTTCCCACCAATATTAGACTTAGTGGACCCCATATTTTTCTGACACTATAAGAAAACTTCTCGAACACAAAAGTTAATTTGAGATAAATTTATTAATTTAAAAATTAAATAAAATTATAAATTCATATCTATGCTGTGAATTAACCAATCATACAGCTCCATGTTTCCACCAGCCAGTGATATATGAAAAACCAAAATAATTTAGGTTAACCTAATTGCTATCTGAATTTGTCAAGCCAATTTAACAAATTATCAATGTAAGAAATAATTTCGGGAATGAATTTAAATAATTATGTATCAGACGAGTGTATATAGTTATTTATAGTACCGGTAATATACCATTCATGTTGGTTATCTAAAATAATAACGATTTGAAGTCAAATAAGCATTTATACTGTGTATCCTAATAAAAAGCAATAGTAAGGGAACATTCAGCGATTTTTGAAATTTGAAGACTTTCTTTTTAATAACGCGACCATACAAATTCATCAGACTATGACGATTTTAAAGTATATCAGTAGAAATATGATATATCAGGGGTTCCTGTGTATAATTAGTATTGCATATTGTGTGTTCATGCTACGCGAATAACAATTCGACGTATTCCGAATCTTCTTTCATAACATTTTATCAATAGAAAATGTAGCATCTTTTTATATATTAAATAACATCTACTGGAGAAGTTGATAAAAAGATGCAATTATAAATAATCGTTAATAAATCGTAACCACAATTGTAATTCAAATTAACAGTAAGTTTATAAATGTAAATTCTCCATTTATTGAAATTTTTAGGTTTATTATTTTCTGAACGCTATTACTGATGCATGTACGAGTATATTAAAACAGCTATACAACGGTTGCTAACTACGCGCGCTATTTTTAGAATGACACTACTGTTTCTGGAATGTGATGAACTCGCTAGAATCAATGGACTACATGGAACGGCAACACTATGAATGAGATTTATGAATGGGAACACTGCACAATTGCTATTTATAGGGCTTATATAAATGTAGGCTAAACAAAATAGTTATTTCGTTATGTGAATGAATATAGCATTCTGTTTATGGCATTCAATGCGAAAATACGTTCATAATTAGCCTCGGTTCTAAAGTATATGTGGAAGATATGTTTATAACTTCATTTTAACCGCTTATGTAAACAATTAAATAAATTTTTAATCCCCAAAAGTATGCAACAGTTATTGGTATACGTTAAACCATTGTTTGAAGTTTGCATTCCCTAGAATACGAAAATTTGCCCAATTCCGCAGGAAAATCTGGGTCAAAAGTGATCTTAGACAGCTACGCCGAAAAATGTAGTTATTTGTATCTCTGTAAAAAAAAAACAACGTTTGACAGTAACATAACTTCAGTATTATCAGTTTCTGGCAAAACAAAACATCAAATTGTCAAAGTCTTTTCCACCATTTTTGTCGAACCCGCCTGAGGTCATCTCGACTTAGTTGTCACAATAAAAGTTCGGTGTAGGTGCGCGAGTGCAAGTGTCCGTCCGATCTTGTCCATCGAGCCCCCCCCCCCCCCCCCCTCCCCCCTGCTCGACTTAGTTGTCACAATGGCGGTTCCGTGTATGTGCATGCGTTCGATCTTGTCCGTACTGTAAATACATAATTCATCAAGCAATTTTTAAAATGACTTGCCACAAATGTTCACTATGTGGAGACGGCATGCGACGCAAGATCTGTGTCCCTAGCTCAAAGGTCAATGTCATATTTAGAGGTCAAAGGTCCAATATGGGCATAATACAGCTTGTCCTGACCGTATTTTCATCATTCATCAGGCAATAAAAAAAAACAAATTTACCATCAATGTTCGCCATGTGGAGACAGCATGTCATGCGCATGACCTATGTCCCTAGCTCAAAGGTCAAAGTCACACTGAAAAAAAATGAGATTTTAAAATAATAACAATACAAGTTGCTGTCTTGACAACGGGCTCGACATGTTGCCAACAGGCATATAGTTTCATTCTTTTTATCATAGATATTTTCCCATTTTTGTGTATGTTAATTATACATTATACACTACTCAAAAGTACCTGAGTCCAAATTTTCACTATTTGTTACTGAAATTTCACTAGTTTACATCAAATGCTACTAACAGTTCCCACTGAATGATGAAAATGATATAATTTCACTATTGCTATCGTTTTTGTGTTGTTTGCCACCTTTTTCCAAACCAGAAATGTCTTTAAAAAAGACAATAGACGTTGAAATCAATATTGAAATGTCATTTTTTACCCGAAACATAATACAAGAGGAACAAGATGATCGGTTATGGCGAATCTCGGACTCCAGCTTTTTTGGTCCTCACTAGGGAGACTTCTCGGACTGTAGATTTTTCTGACACCATAAGAACTTATCGGACCCAAAATTAATTTTAGATAAATTCAAACATTATTGATATCTGAACCCTGTATAAACTGATCATACCTTCCATGTTTTCACCGGTGATAAATGAATAACCTAAATGTCATTAATTTATGTTACCATAATTGATACATGAATTATATATCAGACAAGTGTACATAGTTATGTTAAATAATGCACTGAACAATTCATAAGTTCTGCAAATAGTGTATTCATGCTAGGCAAATAAAGTAAAAGTAACTCGTTGACATTTTGACGTATTATGAGACTTCTTTCACCACATTTTATTCATACAAAGATGTTAAATATTTTTAGAGATTGAATAACATCTACTGGAGTTGAAAGAAAGATGCAGTTATCATTAATTCTTAGTAAAACGCAACAGCCATTCAAATATAAATTAACACGCACAGTAAGTTCATATATATAAATTCCCTGTTTATTGAAATGCTCGAGTTTATGATTCGTCGGACGCTAATTGATGAATGTACATTAACACAGCGATACCGCGCGCTATTTTTAGAATGATTCACCCTTTTAATACGCTAGAATAGACCATTTCATATCGATCTTCAATGAATAGCTTAGTATAACTCTGAAACGTTTCAGAGCACTATCATTCTCAGATATCGGTCAACCAATGGGATCATTGTAATTGCTATTCATAGAGCGTGCCGCTGATGTAGGCTAAACAAAATAATTATTTCATTATGTGAATAAATATTACATTCTATTCATGACATCCAATGAGTAAAATTGTTCATAAATTATGTTCAGTTCTAGAATGTACGTTGAAGATCTGTTTATAACTTTATTTTAATCACTTACGTAAACAATTATGTAAATTTTAATCCCCAAAAATATGTAACAGTTATTGGTAGACATCAAACCATTGTTGTAAGTTTGCATTCCCTAAAATTGGAAAATGTGCCAAATTCTATTGGCATTCCTGCTGCATAAAATTATCGCAAATAAATCTAGGTCAAATGTGATCTTAGACAGCTACGCCGAAAAAAGAGTGACATTTTGTGGAAAATGGTGAAAATCTAGACGAGCTAACTTGAAAGAAAAATGTCTGTAAGAACTGTATACGAACAGCCTTAGTCTAAAATGCTTGAAGACTCCCAAGTTTCAAAGCTCAGAACGGTCCGCTTTATTTGTAGCCTTGTCTTAGAATGATAACACTCTACCAGGATTCAAATATGCATTTATGAATTTTAAGTCAGCTAATATAATTCTGCAATTTCTTTTAACAACACCAAATATTCATATAATTAAATGAATATTATTATTATGGTTAAGCATAAAAAGATATAAAAAGGTAAATGTTCATGCTATATATAAATTTATTATAATTTACAGACATTACATATAAGATAAGAGGCGAAGATGAGGCGCGTACACGTGTAAATTACGCACAAATAATTGGAAGATACACAGAGAAAATAAAACTTTGGGTGTACTTTATATTTACGCACACATTTTTAGATGTTCACGTACATTATTGACTTGAAAACGGAAACAAATAAAGTTTTTACAAATCTGCCTACCTGAATGTGCAGCTGATATGTTAAGTAGTTACTAATAACAGTCTTAAAATGTTATAATTCCTTCTTGTAATATTATTGTATTCAAATGACTGCATAATAAAGGATTTTTAACCACATTTTAAAAAAATTTCAGTTTTTACCGGTAGATTGGCGTATGTTGTTATTCGGTCGGGCGTAATGGCAGTGTCAACTTTGGTTTCCGCCCTCTAACTCAAAAACGGATTGAGCTATATGCTTATGAAACTTCATACATTGATACCTTATAGCGAAACCTCGCTTGAGATTGCATATGGGGTGGGTGGGGTCAAAGTCAAGGTCACTGTTACTAAAAATAGAAAAACTGTTTCCACGCAATAACGCATTGAGATATTTTTATGAAACGTAATACATAGATACCTTAGAGCAAGTCTTCGCTTTGGATTGCATATGGGGTGGGTTGGGTCAAGGACACTTTTACTAAAAATAGAAAAACAAGTTCCACTTAGTAACCTAGGAGTAGGTGCAAATTTGTGTAACATAAAATTGACATTGTTTTAACGTCCAAATTTCCCGTACGTTACACAAGACAAGTGCTGTATTACTTTTTGCAATGATATCTGATACACATGAATCTCATGGTAACTATGTATGTCGACCTTTTATGCTATTCTCTTTTCTGAATACCCACCGGTGATATTGATTTGCATTTTACAGGTTGTAGGGATTTGGATTTTGGTAGCAAATCTTGTTCATATCGGACCATTTTGTTTGTTTTTAGCTCACCTGAACACAAAGTGCTCATTGTGAGCTTTTGTGATTGCCAGTTGTCCATCGGGCGTGTGTGCGTGCGTGCGTGCATGTGTGCGTGCGTCGTCCGAACGGCGTTGCTTAACGACGGAGCGGACAAGACGTTGTGTGACGAACGACTGCTGAGTACGCTGGACGTTCCCGGGAGACCTGTGACGTTTCAGGTATCAACAATCAATGCAACCGGAAGTACTACCATTGGGCAGGAAGTTGACCTGCGGGTAAGCCCTGTGACGGATGTTGGCGAAGTAAACATGAGAAACGTCTGGCCGGTGAAGAGGCTTCCTATTGCCAAAAAATCCGCCGCTTCTGATAAAGACATTTCCAGATTGCGGACTTGAGTATTCCATCTGTTGGGGCAGGTGAAGTCATGCTGCTGATAGGTACAGAGGCAGCAATGAGCCATACGCCGTTCGGACACGCCTTGGTTTGGCGGTAAGAGGTCCCGTTCTGAGCACGAGTGACACTAAACTGGTAGTGACGTAAACATCCATTTTGGCCAGTCGTATGATGTGATGTTACAACAACAACTTGAACGGATGTGGACAACCGACTTCAATGACACAATACATTGTTAGAAAGAATCCTTCACCATTGAAGATAAACGGGCGCTACAGATGATGGAATCCACTGTGTCAAAGGAAAATGGACACTATACGATTGGGCTTCCGTGGCGTGATGAAAATGGAACTTTGCCAAATAACCTGACGCTTGCGCATGCACGACTACAACAATTGAAGAAAAAGCTTTGGCGCGATTCTGATCTGCATGAGAAATATACAGCTACAGTAACAGACTATATCGAAAAGGGCTATGCAAAGGCAGTGAACGACACCAAATCCACGAATCAAACTTGGTACCTACCACACCACCCCGTGATCAACGAGAATAAATCTGGGAAGGTCCGCGTGGTGTTTGACTGTGCTTCGAAGTTTCAAGGAATTTCATTAAACAGCCAGCTACTTCAAGGTCCTGATTTGATAAATAGCTTAGTTGGAGTACTGAGCAGGTTCAGACAGGAGAGGGTAGCGATAGTCGCCGATATCGAAGCTATGTTCCAACAAATGCACGTATGTGAGAATGACTGTAACGCACTTCGTTTCCTATAGTGGCCTGGCGGGACATGTCTGTAGCTCCAAAGACTAACTGTATGCAGGTACATTTGTTCGGGGCAACATCTATACCAAGCTGCGCGGCGTATGCACTGAAACGAACTGCGACTTACAACTCAGAAATATTTGACCCGAAAGTGATGTTTACTGTTCACAAGAACTTTTACGTAGACGATTGTCTGAAATCTGTTTCGTCCGATTTAAGGGGGTTCAACTGGCAATAGATTTGAAGTCGTTGTTAAGTTTGAGTGGATTCAGACTAACGAAATGGCTCAGTAATAGCAGGACAGTTTTAGACGCAATACCGGAAACAGAACGCGCCACATCTGTTGTTCTCCTAGTGACTCACGACCGAACGAGCTTTAGGCGTCACGTGGAAAGTAAACGAAGACACGATTAGGTTTGAAATAAAACTGGCTGATAAACCATTCGCCATTTTATCGATTGGGAGTTCGATATTCGACCCGCTTAGTTTAGTTTCACCATTGACATTACGCGCAACGGCAATCATTCAGCAACTCTGCAGAAAGAAAATAGGCTGGGACGAAACGATAGCAAAACATTATTGTGATGACTGGAAACGGTGGATGGCAAGCCTGTCGTGTTTGGAAAAGATAGCCATTAAACGGTGCTATCGTCCTGAACATTTCAGAGAAGTGAAATGCACACAGCTGCACTTGCTCGCGATATCTATCCGATCAGCGTTTTTCCCATCGGCATTAGATCGGGCCGTCATCGAAGCATTGCTTATCGAATCTGATCAACGTTGCTTTGGAATTGATAACCACACTTGTTTATTTTAATGCTAAATTTCAAAATGATGTGCCATTTTGAGCAACACTAGAGAAGGTTTACATATCTTCATTTAATAACTACATCTAATTCTCTTATCAAAACATTTCATACGTTTGAGAACCAAATTATAATAAAACAATACCCAAAAGCTGTGATAAATATAACAGAAGAAAATCATCAAGGAAATGTATACACTATTTATTCAAACAAAGGTGTACATGATCTTTCAACGTACCAATTTTTAATTAATATTTAAATCAATTACGAGTTTATAACTCAAAACATTAAAGGACATGTCACATTTAAATCTTATAGGTTTGTATAAACAGTCACTTACAACTATCAGTGATGTGACAGTAACCAAGAAAAAGCTAAGAAATGCAATCATTTATTGTAAGTTGAATTGCCAATGAAAACAGTTACAAATGCTTTCTATCAACATGTAAGTAATATATGAATATTAGCATCATCCACCATCATACATGCTATAAAACCAGTGCAACAAAATTGAAAAATTAATAATTCAGCAATACTTAATTAATTGTATTAGACATTTAGTATCAAATTGAAATTTCCACATTTCAATGACCTTAATTTATATAAAACTAAATATTTAAAAATCATATAAACAAATTGAAATCTGATTCGAATCCAAACTGGAAATTAAAACAATTTTCGAAGACAATTCCAGTAAAATGTGTAAACACACTGTAATACAAAAACCAACACATATTTGAAAATATTATACTTCCAAAGCATCCTTGATGATATGGTTTCTTTGTTAACCTCACACAATTTTTACATTTAATTTTGCAAATAAAATAAAACTATGGTTCATTCAAGATTATATATATTAATTACATGTAATTTGTTAGCATCATATATAGGTTGCATCACATCTTTAAAAAGAATAAGAATTATAAGACCTTTGAATGTCTTCACAAAAACATGAAAAATTTAAAACAATTAATTAACACTAAATCGTGTGTGTCATTAATTTTTGTGTGTGTAATAAACCACATAGTACACTTGTTATTAAGAATTGTGGTTATAGTAATTAAACATAACTTCATAAATTGGAACTTTCCAATCCTTATCACACATTTAAGAGTGTTTACGTTAGAAGTCTTCATAATATTAATGATTAGTACAATGCTTTTTTTTATTCACTGTTCTTTATCTCAGTCAAATTCCTTAGCCAGTATGCAGTTCACCCGATAATGATAATGGTGCTGTTCAAAGCAGACCATGTATGTCACTGGCAGCTGGGATGTATGTAACTTAAACTTTAGATAACAGAAAGTAGTTCAATTAATAATTGTAGTCATATAAAGAAATGCAATAAATGTTTTACTATACACTCCAATTTTACATAACTGTAACAATATTACACAGAAAATGTTGAGTCATAATAATAATTATTAAATCAGAGTTGGAGAAATTGTACTTCATCTCTGTAATGGTGTTATGCAGAAACTGCTTAAACAATGTGTGACTAACTTGCCCACATCAACAGAAGTGAACTGCATGTTCTGACCAAGTATTACTGCATCCAATGTATATTTGATTACCTTCATCTTTCCAAATGAAACATTCAAATTAGATGATTCTGTCCATATTGATATGCATCCGGTTAGTCAGAGATGAACGTTATCAAGTCCAATACCTTATTGTCATCCAAAGAGGCCCAAGAGCCACCATTGCGAAGCAGGTAATTCGTCGGAAAACAAATTGTTTTCAGTGTAATTTGTTTTACTTGTGGGCTCATTAGATTTGCGTATTCATTTATTTAATGGGACAGGTTCACAGATTGGCCAACTGACAATTTTTCAACTTTTTGTCACAGATTCCCACAATGAAAGAATAGTATATATAGAGGAGCGAAATAACACAAAGGACATACTGCAAATACCGTTTTGTTAATGAGTACACATCAGTGGAAATGTAGAAAATCATGAAGCGTTTGTAGCGCTAAACGATGGAATTATTTGGAGTATTTCTGTTGTTTTCGTTAATATTGGTGACTACACATGGATCGCTTACATAAATTATACAATTATATAATAAAATATATAATGCATCCCCATATAACAGTTGGAGTGGCCGAGTGGTCTAGGCGGTAGCCTTTTGAACTAGAGGTCGGAGGTTCGAACCCCGGTGGGAGCAACTTTGTTCGTTTCTTTTTTTTAAATGTTTTTTCTGCTCGTCATTATACTTGAGCTTTTTAGTTTCGATGCTTAAATCTGTAAAGTTAACACAATGAATGGCACACTACAAAAAATACAAAAATATGTGAACAAGTCCCTTTAAATATTAATATACTCTATTCGGATGGAGTCGCGGTACGAACGGTGTCGCGGTAAACAATACACGTCATCTAGTGGACATTTCGTGTAAACAAAACCCACGTCTTTTGCTAGTCTCGGCTTCTTATTTTGAAAACTATCTGAAAATGCATAGAATATTGCATAGTACATTCTTTTTTGCTTAAACATGCTCGTATTATGCATTTCTTCTATTAGTCTCATCCGATTTCATTGCATAATTTAATCAGATATTGTTTTTTACTCTGTTGTCTGTGCAGAATTTGTAGGAGTATTTCCCCATGGGTTTTGTACACAAGTTATTTCCTCCGATAATTAGGGTTATACTGTACACTATTTATTTTTCAAAATTGGCAAGGCTTGCTTGCTTCCATTGTTACCGATTACCGCGACTCCGTCGTCGAAGTTGTCAAAAGTAACATATAGACCGTGTTGTGTGGTTCGGTGTTTTGCAGGTATTCCAAATGAAATAGTTGTTTTTGTTGATTACCATGTGTGTTTAAGGCATTTTTATACCTTATAATCGTTTATTAAAAGTTGTAAGTGTTATCTTTCCATTTTGGTTATTCAAAAAATCGTTAGTACCGCGACTCCATCGGAACACAGTATAAAATATATACAATACTGTTAAAATTAAAATAAATTTAAACTGTAAATACAAATATTTGAAGTATATTGAACCTGTAACATGTTAAAAACAAAACTTATCTCGCTGTAAATACTTACATTCGTAGATATGACAAAACAGTATCGTAATATAATAGGCTAATGATAATAAACAACACTCGCGAAAATACGTTACATTTCAATAAGGATTTTTCTACGCCTACAAGACTTTGAATAGCTGATATAAAGAAACACGATGTCTACAAATAGTCATAAGTACTTATTTCTTGTATTTTCTGCGTTGAAGAGGAAACTGAACATTTTAATGTTACTTTTCCTTTCTGTAGATCAACGGTTCACGTTTAAACGAACAATAATTTTGCGCCAACCGAAAACGATTTTGTTCGACGAACATAATTTCGAAGCTATTTCAAATAAGATTAGTGAAGTCAAAGAACGCACATTCATTTCAGTAAAATACTCTTTATAGTATTGCTGGATTGATACACATAAATAATTTTATGAAACTAAAGAGAAAATACTGCTTGCCTTGAACGATATCAGCCCAACATCCATCCGACATCGTCACAGTATTTAAAATGACGACAACGTAACACATATTGAAGAAATGCCACTCATATATGGACTTGTTTAACATTTATCACATACACTACATATATACATCTACTTTTTAATTTTCACCAAAACTATATCGGATAGATAACGGATACATATCGATAGCCGACTACTGGCCGATATCTATCCGATATGTACAGTAGGTACATGCTTGCTAGCGATAACGGATAGATATCGGGCCGTTTTGTCAATGCGATATCGATAAACCGATATCTATCAGATATATGCTTGCTGGCTGGGTAATTCGTCATTACCATTTGATTAACGGTCACGTTGGAGTGTAACAGGTGTTGGCACGGGAAAAATACTGGATATTACATGGCCCAAGTACCATTAAAAAGACACTCAGACGTTGCTTTACTTGCAGACGACAGCACAGTTCAGTCAAAAGATGGCACCAGTCTTGCAAGAACAGGTCAAACCGAATAAATCACCGTTTACCTTTGTAGGGATAGACTATTTCGGTCCATTGTTAGTGAAGTCAGGGCGCTCAAGTGTAAAGAGATACGGTTGCCTCTTCACATGTTTAACAACAAGAGCATTGCATAATGAAGTTGCGCATAGCTTGACGACCGATTCATTTATCGCAGCGTTCCAGAAAATGTTTTTAGCGACAACGTAACGAACTTTGTAGGCGCTTACCGAGAAATGCGAAAGTCCATTCAAAAAAATGAATTCCAGCAAATTTGATAGCTACATGCTCAGCGTGTTGTCGAATGGAACTTCAATCCTCCATATGCAAGTTATAGGGGCGGCGCCTGGGAGAGGTTGATTCGGTCTACGCGTGCGATCCTGAAAGCGATAGCTGGAGAGCAAATTCTTACAAACGAAAAGTTAACTACTTTTATGACTGAAGCTGAGAGAATTATGAATGATCGACCGATTGCGGAAGTGAACAACGACTCGAAAGATCCGCCGGTTCTGACTCCCAGCATGCTTTTGCTCATGAAAACAAACTCAAGTATTCCTATTGGTATTTTCGAGAAAGAGGATACGTATTCCAAACGTTGGTGCCGACAAATTCAGTATCTGAGTGACGTTTTTTGGCGAAGATGGATCCGAGAATACTTACCAAAGTTGCAAATACGTCACAAATGGCAACGGACTCAGACTGACTTGCGTGACGGTGACCTTGTGCTAGTAGCCCAAGACAACACGCCTCGGGGACGGTGGCCTCTAGGTAGAGTTACCAAGGTAATCAAGGGTCGGGATGGGCATGTTCGTAGCTGTAAGGTCCGTCCTCGTAATACAACGTCAGTTAAGCCAATTAATAAATTGTGTTTACTAGAAAGTTCAATGTAATTGGACACAGAAATAACTAGGTATGATAGAAAAATCACTTTAATTGTCACATGATATTGTATGCATAATTTGTATATATATCTGGTCAGATAACAAGTATATGTATTTAAATTGTTGAAGTTGTATCTGAACCCTTAAAGTACGTGTATATAATTGTTAAGGTTCATCCACTGTTGTTGTGTTTTAACTACTATTGCTGTATTGTATTTTTTTATTAATGTATCATACTGTATTATGAAATTAGGCAATTTCATGGTGGATATTGTTAAAGACGTCCGCCGTCTTTTTATAAAAACGATGTTTCATTTCCGTTATGCTTTGGCGCCAAACTATTATATATTTTTAAAGGCGCGTTAACGCATCACCGACGTTACGTCATTAGCCTTAACATTACATAGCAAATGTAAGTCATAACATATTAAAACGTCTTGTTTTGACGGGTAAAGAAAGCTGGGAACACTTAAAGTTGGTATTTAAATTTAATTTTAAAATCTATTATTCTTCTTCTTCTTCTTATTATTATTATTATTATCATTATTATTATTATTATTATTATTATTATATAGATAGTATAAGCATTTATTCTACGCTATAGTATTTATTCTACCTATGCATTGTTACATTTATAAGGTCATAATTATAACTAAATTTATTGTTAAAAATGTCTATGCTTTTTGTATGTATTTGTTATTTTAATAGGTACAATATCAATATATTTGTTCATGTGTTTTCTACATGATTGTAAAGGTATCCTTTGTTTCACTTAACAGAGAATCGCCATGAATAAACAGAAGACAATTTAATTGTTTTCGGCTCATACTCACAGTCCCTACCCACCCGTTAACAGACATCACCAAACAAGTGATGACGTGTATAATCTACATGTATATACAGTATCCTTGATAGCACCCACATAGGCGTATCTAAGCTATTTTGCTTTGCTTGGGCATTACTTGTCTATACAGTAATTGAAGGAATTCCGAATCAAGGGTAGTTCAGTGTCACTTTAAGATTAATGGTTAAAAAAATACTTGCAACCTAGTGTTTGAACAGCAATACATTTGCAGTAACACACCAAAGTTTCAACTCTGTATGCTGATCACTGAACCGAAATGGGGTATTATGAGTAATACATGTTGAAAAATCTACCTGAACACCGGTTGCAGAAACTAGGGTATGGTTTGTTCATCGCGATCAAACATCGAAAATGTCAATTGGTAAATAAATGTATATTCTGTGTAATTTAAACATAAAAAATACCTGCTTTCCAAAGTACTGCTGAAAACAAAGTTATATCAACCTATGTCTATTTGGGTGTATTTGGGTGTTCTGGGTCACTTAAACGGACATCAGTGTTTTAAGCAATTTTTTTTGCATACGTTTTATGGAATATCTCAATGGGTTGGTTAGTTCAGTAGACTCATACACCATGCATGTAAGACAATTATTTATTGACCAATACGAATTGTTTTTAACATAACTAATGGTATATTATAGATATGCTTCTCGTAGATTTGATTTACCTTCTATTAGTAATCAATAACAAAACAGCTTTTCGTGGCATTCAATCTGAAGACTGGTGCTAGCCATTGGGCCATTGGGCAAACAAAGAAAATGTTTTAATGTTTTCTGATAGTTTATCTCATTAATGTCATTATTACAGTCGATTGCTGTAAGCAAGTATAGTATACGTGTATGTTATATGTATTGTAACAGTATATATTCAAAAGCTGTCAGATTGTAAATATTGTCTTTATTAGAAGCAGAGACTATGAGTTCCATATCTATAATGTTTTTTTTTTAAATACTTTTATATGCAATGTCTTATAGTGTCAAAATAATATTCTAGAGTACAATTCAGCTTTATGTTTACAGATGACATGTCACCATTTTGCTGCAGTATCTATGTGTTTCAGAGTGTTGAAATTACCACTCGAATGGTGCTACCGGTATATCTTATTCTATCGTTATACATGTGTATTGTTACTCTTCTATGCTTATCATTCACTGGTATTATCCACTTATTCACCACATAGCATGAAATAATAAAAATATATAATGAATACTTCTAGGCTACTGTAGCTCTACTGTAGAGTTCTGCCACTTTAACATCACACAATTCCTAGGCTGAAAGTTTAGATGCCTGTTTAATTATTAACACAACAGATGAATACTTAAATGCTTTTAATCCGACTCTGAAAATATCACAAAACTGCCAAAAAATTCATAAAAATAATAAATCCACACCATACAGTCTAGCATTGTATCCAAAACTCGTCGAAAAAAATGCAAAACATACCATAAATGACATCACTAAAAAAGTGAAGACGTGTAATCCATGTCCGCTATTACCGCTTAAATTCCTGATGATGACGCAGTATGTTTATGTCTGTATATGTCATCATTTCTAGAATGTTCAATGTTATTATGGGTTGTTGCGGTAATGACAAAATAACTGGTGACAAACCAAAAAATATCAGCATGCAACGTTTAACTTGTCAAAAATATGATAAAAAATCAAGCATCATATAATTTACACTGGTATACATATTTATTAGTCAACCTTTTATGTGTTTATTAGTTATGTTCTTATAAAAGTCGGTTAATATTTAGACACATCTTATGAGTGACAATGCATTTCTAGGAAAGTGTGTAATTTAAAGATCTACGTTTTAATTCATTGATACAAGTTTTATATCACAACTCATTTTGTTTTATTTCTTTCATCATATAGAATATAACAACACGGATTGTGGTTAGATTGTGAGCAATAAAGTCTTTAAAATATCATTTTAACATGAGTGACACGCCTTTGACCATTTTTGTAGAATTACCGACCTAAGTAGAACACCATACATTCTAAGTTAAGACTTTAATGACGTTACACAAGCAAACGTCATCAAATAACAACATGGCGGCGCCCTTGAATTGACAGCGATGAATTCATAAATATGTTTCTTATCGCTATTTTTTGCATTTGAAGAATGTTTTACAACGCGGAGGTCTTGGAAAGGTATGTTTAAGTTTAATAAATTCATATCAAATGTTGTAGAGCACTTACAGCAGTTGTTGATGTCTTTGTTCTTATTCATAGAGCAAATTGCTTATTGATGAGTTTAATTTCAACTTACTTTACTAGATTTTATAGATAACTTAAGTGATATATACTGCGGTGGTATGTCAACAACATTTCAAATGAATTTTTTTTTTTTTTTGAAAAACATATTGGATATAGGTACTGCTCCATTTCAGAGTTTTTAAATAGACCTATACGGAAGGCCGTTGCAGTCAAAAATACACTACGTTCCGAAGACTAATAAGTTTAGACTTTCTATAAACCATTCTAAACAACTTCAGAATCGAAAAAAAAAAGTTCTTCAATATCCACAATTGTAATGAAAAGACACAGAAAAGGACAAAAGAATGGAAAAAGGCCGGTATTATTTTAACAACGGAGACGCTATTTAAACTTCTATTTAGACTTCTATATCATTTCTTGGCCATTTTTGAAGATGTTTGTACATCAGAGAGAATTCTTCTCCAAGAGTATGCAGGAGTTTCTAAAACTGGTGAATGTATCAAAACTAAAGTTGCCAGCATTGGTCAATGCATCATTCAAAAAGTCACTCAATGGGTCTGCTAGCATCACTGCAGTAAGGTCCTTGTTTGCAACTTCATCATCACGTCGACTCTTGGTTTTTAATCGACACACTGAACAGCAATATGTGGCTGACAAAGTGGACCAAAATATCAGAATTATTGGTGGCAGCAAAACGTTCCATGGTATGGGTATAATTGCCACTTCAACACCAGGCACACGTATCGCTGTGACGGTTCCTGGGAATGATATTTTACTATACCGCACTAAATAAGATTGATATTCAGCACTTTCTTCATCAGAAGGGTACCTTAAATACAGCAAATTTAATGTTTCTGAGCCTGTCAGAAATCATACCATCATACACACGAGAACCTTTAGATACATACATTATGTTAGGTTGTATGACCAAGACAGACCATCTTGGTCAGGATTTAGGCAGATGTTTGAAAACAAAAATACCTATTTACTTACACTGCATTCGTGCCAATTGTGAGTCCTATTGATGTCAATTACATATATTCTACAAGGCATATTCGAGTGCAAACATGCAAAACGCTTTGTAAAAACAGCAAATCTAACACTAGACTAACCGCTGTTTCAGAAAGCTATTGACAGTGAGGTGTGATCGCGCAGTTATAACCCCTTTATGTTGTATGTGAGTCTGCTGTGATCAGCTATAAATCCGTATAAAAGAAATATGATACATTTTTGCACATCATCATTATCATCATCATCGTCATCATCACCAAATGCACTTTGTTTCACTGAATAAATACATACTTCACCATATGTTCGAAAGACATGTTGGTTCATCTGTATGTCATACACCTGCTTTGGCAGTAAATAGCCCTCGTTTGATGCGCCTGTCCACTAAATTGTATTTCACATTTATCGTTATATATATCATTAACATCTTTAAACATATAAAATCCGTAGCTGACTAAATTCAAACACACACGCATCATGAACATTTATATTATTCATTTACCGAATCATAATGGTTTCTTTTCGATGTATATGTCATTAAATAACACACGTTCACTTTCATGCTCATCAATTGTCTAGAAATGTGCTATGCACTTTGTTTTTGTTTCATTGAACCGAACTAACGCACAGACAAACGAGCATATTTTTTTACAAGAAATATTGTGAAAGACACTCGCATGACTGCGTTGTGAAATAATACGACAAGTGGTGACGACGTAGTGTCAATTTCGCTGACATATGGTGCCGGAACAAATATGAAATCACCAGGATTTGGAGCCAACGTTGTTGGCACCACTCTATTTTATCACTTCATATTATTTTGTATGAACGCATAGAAACAATATGAAATTTGGTGTGATTGCTAATGAAACGTTGAACAAAAAGTTTGTCGATTTAGATTTTTGGGAACTAATCTATTTATTGAGACAAAGCTGTTAATAATCGAAAGTAGTCATTGATTTGACTCGAATTTCGACTTTTAAACATAATTATTTGAAATTCATTGATGTGTTTTTTTGTGGTATCCTGTTCCAACGGTCACGGGTGTATTGCATCTGACATGTTTATATAATATAGGAATTTAAAAAAGAAAACAATATTATCCACAAATGAAGGTATATATACCCATTGTCTATTGTTTATCGTTTTCAATTAACTTTGGCGCCGGTACTAGGGTGTACGTAAGAAATCGTAGAAGCCGGGCTAGGTCGGGTATGTTTTACTGAATCTCGTATGTGTCTTAGACCACATTGAGCGAGCGAAGCCATCGAAAAAAGAGCATATTTATCCAGTTTTTACCGTTTCATATACGCCCTTATATGTATAATTCAGACGTTTTAGAGGGGTGGGGGGTGGGGTGGGGGGGGGCTTCCATGCGTATTTTCATCTTGCTTTCTGACTTCAGAGAAATGTTTTGTAGCAGTGACACTATGTAACACACATTAATCTAGTACCGGTTCTGATATTGTATCAATTATGATTTTTTTTCAAAATTGTTTTTAAAGGCATTGTCTTGAGTATACAAGTACCACAGGAGATAATTTAGCTATCTGACTAAGGTGTATGTAGTCACGAGTTAACACTTAACATCTGTACAGTGGGTATCACCAGTGGCAGCATTCACAGAGCATCCCAATATAAATGTTATTCTGGCCAAATTATGCTTCAGACGAAGTTATAAGGCTTGATAAGGCATATATCTAACATTTTACCTTAAATTGTCAGTTTGGACGAAGGGACCAGACTCTTGCGCGCAACACACTGTCTTTTCACTTATGTCAAATTATTTGATAATCATTTCAATTTGGAAAAAGTTATGCTCTGGGCAAAGTGTATAGATTTTTTTTAATCAATTATATTTATATTTTCATTAATATGATCCGGCCCTTCGACCTTGTGACCTGGCTTTTGTGTGCAAGACACAATCTCATAATGCTTTTCTGCCATATTTTTTGAATATCCTTCCATGCTGGACAAGTTTGCCCTAGACACAAAGTCTTAAGAAGACAGTCTTAAGAATTGATTTCTTACATTTCTTTTGACCTTAAATTGTGACCTTGACCTTGGTTCTAGCGCGCAACATGCTGTCTCACAATGCTTATCACTTCTGCAATGTTATTTGAAAATCCATCCACGCTCATCAAAATTATGCTCCAGAAAACTGTAATATTTGACCTTTGACCTTAAATGTTGACCTTGACCTTAGACAAAGGGACCCGATTCTTGGGCGCCACATACTATCTTACAACATTTATCACTTCTGCCAAGTAATTATAAATCTGTCCATGCTGGACACGGTTATGCTCAGTACAAAGTCTTAAGGTTTGATTTCTTATACTTCACATTTGACCTTGATTTGTGACCTTGACTTCGGTATCTGGTTCTTGCATACTACATGCTGTCTTAGAATGCTGATCACTTCTGCAAAGTTATTTGAAAATCCCCATGGTGGACAAAAAAGTCTGCTCCGAACAAAGTATAAAGGAATTATATGCACCCATCAATATTTTCCTCCAGGGGGGGGGGGGGGGGGAGGAGCGGCGGGCATATACAGGACTTTAGACTATAGGCAATTCCCGACAGGCAGGAATTGATACGCCGAATGATTCCAGGTCCCGGGAAACAGACTTTGTTCGGATTTGAGATCCTGGTTATATTGTCCACGGGCCATTTGATACACCAATTAAGCATCCCCAATGAGGGGATTTAGACAAAAATGGGGCTAGTGTGGGGAATTAGACCCCCCCCGAAATATCATTAGTCAAATTCGCATAGATTTGCCCGCCGCTCCCCCCCCCCCGGGGTAAAATATTAATGGGTGCATTTTATCTTATATTTGGCCTTTGACCTTGAATTGTGACCTTGACCTTAGTTCTTGATTACAACATGCTGCCGCACAATGCTTATCAAGACAAAATCATGCTGCGTACAAAGTCTTAAGGATTTATTTGTTATATTTGACGTTTGGCCTTGATATTTGACCTCTAAGTGTGACCTTGACCATTGAGCTAGGGACACAGGTCTTGCGTGCCACATCATTTATGGTGTCCATATTTCAAAGTTTAACTGGGGCTTTAATTTGGTTTAAATCATTTGTTTAAATTCATTTACGTCAAGCCAAAAGTCTGATACATTCCATTACTTAAATATTTTCGTAGACACCTTTTTTTCCACTAAAATATGTAAAGTTTTGCCAATGTAAAATTTGAATAGGCTTAACAAAATTTTAAGTTATACTGGAGAAACATTTTCTTGGTCTTTGTATCAACGTGTGACTGCCTTATTTGCTTCATATTCTTTCTTTGCCAAGCTCTAACGTTTTAATTATATAACATTTAAGGTATGTGGATGGACATTTTGCCTCCGTTTAAACAAAAGCGATCAGGACGTTTTCAGAGAAAATGAAGAACTTATTCCTGAGCAGATCAATTTTGCTAGATCAATTTTGCTTGATAAATAATGAATTCATAAACTTTATAATACAAATAAATTGAAAAATAATGATTACTGTTTGCTATAAACTTTAATACTGATAAAATCAGCTTTTTCATTGCTAGGTATTTTGTCATGACAGAGAATGATGCGGCTATGGATGCCCTTTCTGAATTTCTTCCAGCAACGGTGACAGCTGCGCGTACCATGTGTCTGATACCGTCTCTTCAGTTCAGATTCCAGCTTCATTTGTGCTTATCCATGTTGTCCAGTTGATCATGTTGTTACTTGTATTGAGCAAAATGTATAATGGTTCCTTTGCGTGTTTCAGGATGCCACGAGCATTGCAGAAAATGTCATGACATAGTTTTCATGAAGCTCCCAAGGAAATGTTAACTAAAAACTGCTACTTCACAGATGATAAGATATATATGACTGAGGCTGAAACGTTGTTTATAATGTAAAAGTTATGATCCCCATCAAATGCAGTTGATTGAGCATAACTTAATAGTAGTGTAACAATACAAATAATGGCAGACATTACTAACGACTTGTTTGGGAAAGCCCTTCTATAAAAAAAAAACTACCGTTGTTCAGTGTGTGATATTAAAGACGCGATCTTTATTCTACATGTCCAATGGTCGACTAAACCAAACGATTGGGAAAAGTCTTACAAACTAGTTTTTAACGAAAAAGATCCAAGCATCTTCAGGGATTTCAATCCGGGTTCTCGGCGTGAGTGGCTGAAACACTAACCGCGTCGCTAAACAACTTTATACCTTTTTGGAAATCTGTTTTGCACTACGTGTTGTCAGCAACCGAATAACTCTACATTGTTAAAAAGCGTCTAAAGATCGACGCTTTTGAAATCAGGTTGTAAAAGTGCGTTGTAAGGACTAAGCCAGTGTGTTTCTCACTTGTTTGTGTGTCTACATTATTCCAGTCAACTGTATCTAAACATACGTTTATATCGTATATTAATACACCAGATTTGAAACAATTTTTTATTCATTTTTGTCATTTCCCAATCGATGACGTAGCAGCTTTTGGTTAAACTTCTGAAATTTTCAGATCTCATTAATTCAATGTGAAATTCATCAATTTATATGCACAAGGTAAAATAAGCGGCATATCATCAGTCGTTACAAGAATAAAACAATTCAAAGCAATGGAGCTTCGTAAATACAGGCCAGAGACAGTATTTTGAAATCTGTTATAATTTGTTACATGGCGCTGATGTGTCGCTGTTATTTTGGTTTACCTGCGTCCATGCGTATTTTCATCTTGCTTTCTGACTTCAGAGAAATGTTTTGTAGCAGTGACACTATGTAACACACATTGATTTAGTACCGGTTCTGATAGTTTATCAATTGTGATTCTTTAAAATTATTTTTAAAGGAATTGTCTACGAGTATACAAGTACCACAGGAGATAATTTAGCTATCTGACTAATGTGCATTGTGGCAGCATTCACAGAGCATCCTAATATAAATGTTATCCTTAGGCCGCTATTGTATGTGCGCGTGATCCATCATCCGTGTCCGTGATCCGCGTCCTTTTCCGTAAAATAAAATATCGCTCCGGTTGAAATACCAAGGTTCGTTTCCATTTGGCCGCATCCGTATACATCCGTATTCATGTCCGCATCAATGACGAATCGCGCAGTGAGCGATTTTTACGTACACGGACACATTCACGGACGAGTTGTCGAGTATCCAGGTCAAATATTTATGAAGAATATTACATATAATTGCATATATATACATAGTATATATTATATACAGGCTTAGTATATACTGGATATTGTCTTAATATCTAAGATATTGTCTACAATAGGATAACAGTACCTAAATACACACAAAATGAGTACTTTTCATCCAAAATATCAAATTTATTGGCATTGGCATTAATAATTCGACTATTAATGCTCCACTGCAATAAAAGTAAACAGCCTGCAAAAACCTGTACTGCCGCATCACACAGCAAAACCTGTTTAATCGTTTTATTTAACACATTTTAAATGGCTTACATGCATAATGTTGTGTTTATCTGTTGTCTAGAATGTATACATGTTCATACACATAGCACTAAGATTCGTTTTAAACGTCCCAGCAAACACATAAAGTTAGTGTAACGTTACGATTTGGTTGTAAAATAACCTTCGACGGACGTTAGATCCGAACTTTCTAAAACACTGTGATCGCCAAGTGTATCGTTTGAATGTGAAAGAGACTGTATTTCAATGATATTGCATATAAATAAATGGTATACCATGTTTTATTGAGAATGTTATTACGTGTACCGGACATATATAGACGTCATATGTACGTTACGTGACAACGTTATTTGTACAACGTTCACAAAACGTTATGTTAATGTTTAATATAAAACGTTCAGAAACACATGTTAATAAAATGGAATCGTGGTTGTCACAGAGAGTATTAAAGGTACTTTGCCTCAATGGGGTTATTTCTTTAAAAGTCTTACATTAAGATATTAATGGCATATAATTTAAAAATTAAACGAGACCTACCTGGAAGTCGATGTTTGATTGTAATTCTATGAGTCATAGACTCGATTAAAGGGCTTAAATGAGATTGTGATGCGCATGCGCCAGGTCAGTATTTAAAGAGAATTTTGTCATTATAATCACCTCAAAGACATCATGAACAATGTGTATTCAGTATGTCATATAAACAAGTCGGGAGGGAGGGCGGCATTTAAGCCCTTTAATCGAGTCTATGACTCATAGAATTACAATCAAACATCGACTTCCAGGTAAGTCTCGTTTAATTTTTAAATTCTATTTCGTCATATCGATTATGCGGTCTTAAATGAGACTTCAAAGCTTATAATGACAAAATTCTTACCATGGCTACTTCAGAACACCATGGGCAAATCTGGAATCTGTATTCAGTTCCAGAGAGTAAAACTTCCGAAATGTTGACTCTGATGACCATCCTGCTTGTGTCATTATCACACTCAGTGGTATATTATTGTCTCTTGCTTTAGACGTAGCAGCACTTCTTACACTATGAGCACCATAAATTGATGTGTCAATTCCAGAACGTGACATGACTGCCTTAATCCACCGGGACACTGTATCCCTAGATACTGGCTGATACGGTTTAATATAGCTTAACAAAAATTTTCTACACTTCTTATCTCTTCTCAATGTTTTGGTTCTTGCCAAGTATTCTTTAAGAACTGTATATACACAAAGTCTCCTATCAGGAGGATAAGCTTTCAATTTCAAAACTGAACAATTTTTTTTATAGCCAGGTCGACTATGTTTCAACAATGCATCGAATTCAAGAACAAACTGTGACTTTTCTTTCACAATATTATTTACAGACAGCAAATGAACAGTCTGGGTACGTGCTGCGTTAGTCAAAGCAATCAGCATTACTAACTTCAAAGTTAAATCTTTTAAACTCATAAGTTTCACAGGAGATAATTTCCGCAAGAAATTCAAAACCTCATCTACATTCCATGTTTGAATGTACTTAGGTTTAGGAGTTCTAAGGTTATAAACGCCTTTCATAAATCTAACAACTGTTGGATGGGTTCCTGCAGTAAATGTGTCAATATGTAATATAGTAGATAATGCTCCTCTTGCCGTATTAAGTGCACTGGAACTCAACCCATTCTCAAACTGTTCTGTCAAAATATGTATAACATCAGTCACAGAAACTGAAACTTGATTAATCTTCCTTCTGTTACAATATGTTACAATAACAAAACCATCTCGATATACACGTTTGGTATTGTTTTTTAGTTCCTGTTCTCCAAGAGGACATAAGTACTCTTGTTGCTGCTTTAGAAAATCCATGACATCTGTATGTTTGCCTGACACTAGACATGCTATCAGAACTAGATTTTTTGACAGTGGATGACTTTCTTTTGAATGAGGAAGTGACAGCACTTGCTTGGTGTTTGGTAGGATTATCGGGACATGTATGAGCATCTGGCATCATCAGAGAAAACCATGTCTGGGTTGGCCAAAGAGGAACGATCATCAAACATTTCGCCTTGTCGAAACTGACTTTCTGTAGGCAACGACCCATGAGACTGAAAGGGGGAAAAAACATACGGGCATGAGAATTTTCCCCAGTCTAGAGTAAAAGCATCAATAAAATGTGCATATGGGTCAGGTTTCCAAGAACAATATATTGGCAGTTTACAATTTAATCTAGTGGCAAACAAGTCGACCTCTAAAGGCCCTAATGCCTTATTCAACTGGTCAACAATTGATCCAGAAAGAGGCCACTCTAATTTATCATTAAATTGCCTGGAGGGTTTGTCTGCTTGATTACATTTGCCAGCAATATGGGAACATGTAATCCAAATATTATGATCAATACACCACAACCAAATATGTCTTGCAATAGCATTGCATTGATTTGACTTAATTCCACCCATGTTGGAAATGTAAGAGACAGCTGTAGAGCTGTCGGACAATATCTTAACATGCTTGTTGCAGATACATTTCTGCAAAGCCTTCAGTCCGAAAAGTATAGCTCTAAGTTCCAAAACATTAATGTGATAATTTTTCTCCATAGAGGTCCATCTAACACCAATATGGATATCTCGACAGACTGCACCCCAGCCAATAAGTGACGCATCAGTCTGAATAATTTCATCTGGGTTGCCATGACTGATATTCCTAAATTGTGCAGCTATATTACTGTACCACCAGTGAAGCTCTTTTTTCATTCTCCAAGTAATTACCATTTTGGAATCAAAATCTCCCTTATGCAGCTTTAAAGCTGTTGACTTGGCTTTTTCCATATCTCTATAGTACAATTTACCATATTGTACAGCGGAGAATGCAGAGACCAAAATGCCAATCACCCTGGCAACTTCCCTTATTTGTGCAAATTTAGCATTATGCAAATTTTTACATACTGCTATGATTTTTGTTATTTTTTCGTTAGGTAAAAAAACCTTCATTTTTTCTGAATCAGTCATAATGCCCAGAAAAACAATTTGTTTGGTTGGGATGATGATTGACTTTTCCTCATTAATTGAAAACCCTAATTTGGTCATGAGCGTCCTGGTATCCTCTATATTGAGCATACACTGCATAAATGTGTTTGCACATAATAGACTATCGTCTATAAATCCACTACTAATATGCCCTTGACTACGAAGTTTGGCAAAAACTGGTTTGAGTAGCTTTGTAAAAAGTCTCGGAAGACATGCAAGTCCATTTGGGCAACATGTGTATTGATATATTGGGTTTCCCCAGAGAAACCTAAAATATTTTTGTTGTTCAGGTGAAATACCAACAGAATAACATGCATGGCGCAAGTCAATAGAAGCCATAAAACAATCTTTTGTTATGAGATTTAATGATTTTTCAAAAGTGTCAATTTTGAAATGGTAGTATGGTATATATTCATTCAATTTTTTTAGATTAAGGATCATTCTATACTCTCCATTTTTCTTCTCCCTAACAAATATAGGGGATAAAAATTGACGTTCTTCATATTCTTTTGTAACCAAAACACCAAATGACATCAATGTGTCAATTTGTTTATTGATGACCTCAATGTCAAATTTATTAAAACCACTTTGTGGCAAAACTTCCCTTTTGCAAGTATAGAATTCCTCTAGAAATTCAACATGAAAATTTTGAACCATGTCTAATATGACAGGATCACTTGTTAACTTGCGCCATTCATCAATATAATGTCTAATCTGCCCAGCATAAAATTGTGGACTAACCTGCTGTGTTGGTTGCTTTACATTTTCTGGCCCCGACTTGGGCCTCCCCGTCTGGGGAAGTTTTTTGGCTGTTGGCTACTAGGTTGGTAGTAGCCATAGGCTGCATTACTGGCCCGACCTCGAAAAGGCCCTGGAGCGTAACCACGGCCTCTACCTCGCATGCGAGTCCGAACCCCAAACCCGAAGCGACCTCTAAAACTAGCTCCGAATGAGCGTTGCAGGCGATTTCCAATTTTGTTACAGTCCTCAATCTCCTTAGCTTTTTTGCCCACGTCATCACCGAACAATTCAGACGTGAATGGAGATGAATGGTTGCACAAATGAGCATATTCTTCTCTGAGGTCAGGCCTCATAAAGTCCCTTCTTGTTAGATTCAGTTGCCTGTTTGATTGCCCCAACAGGGCAAGAACATTGTTCAGATTGTCAATAAATGGTGTTATTTGTGGACATTGGTTTTCCACATTAGCCATTGAATTAACAGACTTAGCCAAAATGGTGGACGCTTTGATTATGGATGTCGAAATTGTCTGCAACTTTTTGTCATTCATTCTGGTGTTATGGGACACCGCATCCCAAATAGGCCTGTTAGTTTTGGAAACGACCAAACCCTCGCAATTAGATGGTCGTGCATTGACCTCATCTTTCACCAACTCATTGTATCGTTCGTCACTAATACCGTTCCGAAAAAATTCGGTGATGTTATTGGCCAAAGACTCGTCAATTTCTGAATCAACATGTTCTAAATTTATACGCCATACTATCAAACCTACGGGGCGTTTCTGACGGTCGCTTATGCGAGACGCCAACATTGTTATTTTCGTCATTGTTTGGCGATGCAAGTTCAGGTACCTCGTAGTCGTCATAATATTCCTCATACTGAGCATCATCATACTCACAGTTTTCGATATTCAACATACGGGTATTTAACGAGTCAATGCTTTTACTTTGTTGATCCATTGCCGATTTCATACTTTGCAACAAATCTAAAATTTGTTGATTTCCGCTTGCTACAGTGTCCACATTTTCACTGTCCTTGTTGCTTTTGTTACTGCCAGCAGTACCACTACGTGTCTTTGAAGATTTTTGTTTATGACCATCAATGGAAAGGTCCGCAACCGACGGTTGCTTATCCGCCATATTGGCTAAATTACGAACAGCCAATTATCTTAAAAGTGTCTTAATAAATAATTACGAACCTTGTAGAATTCCGATACACATAAACACTTGTACAAATGTCTTCGCTGCTAGATCTTCTGTCTAACCCGAAAGGCTAGAATAAATGCCACGTGCAACCCGACAAGTCGCTTCATATCACGGATATAAGAACTCGACAAGTTCTGAAAAAATACTACGTAAATTTTGAATACCTGGAAAATATATCCATAAACACAGAAATCAATCCTTTATGTGTCCAAAAGCCACAATTATTTCACGCTGATAATGATATTTACAACGATGGAGACAGATACAATCTGCTCCGTAAAAATACGTCCGACCCGGACGCTAGCTACATGCACACTGACCTGGCGCATGCGCATCACAATCTCATTTAAGACCGCATAATCGATATGACGAAATAGAATAACGGTTAAAGGGACCTGTTCCCAGATTTACATATTGAAGGACGAGTTATGGTCCTTGTACTGCACTTCCTCTCAACATCCTCTATGAATATATGTGGTTTTAGTTTAAATATGTAGCCCACAGCACAAGATAAATAAGTCATCAACAATAACTCTAAAAATATTGAAGAAAGAGTTATGGTTCTTGTACTCTGCACTTCCTCTTAAGTTTAAGATTAAATTTAGCTGTATTTAGGGGAATAAAAACAACACTAGACAATGACATGCAAGCAAGAAAACAAAACAAGCAGAAATGTAAACACAACATAACACAGCGGAGGCAATAAAGAACATATCACAAACTACAGGGCAACACAAAAGTAAAAACAATTGAATGCATCAAATAAAAAATATGGAAATTGCAACCAAACGTAAACCTTTAAAGTGTGTATGTACGATCTTACAACAGATATAGTTACATAAATTAAATAACCCGATGAAGTTAATTACCATAATTATATTTTGATTTAAAATGGAAGAAAAGTAAATTAAAACAATTGTTATAAAAGGCATAATTTAGCTACTTTTTAACCACTAACTAGTTTTTGGCTGTACAGACGGAAACTCCAAACAACTATATATATCATTTTTACAGTGTTATAGGTGACAAAACACTAATAAATGATGCAAAAGTCGACACTTGTATTAGTTGATTTAGTAGATGGATATGTGTTACCTTTGAAACTTTAAAGTTTATCCGTCTTCCAAGTTTATGATGTCACTGCTGCTTATTTGGAATTGTTCTGAAGATCGTACATACACACATTAACAGGAATAACAAAACGAGCATTCGAACATGAACATGGACCTACTATGAATGAAAGCATGTGAATATTATCTAAATTGGCACCCTTCTTGAATATACCAATGTCTTGTAAGTAAAACACCAACGTTCACAGTTCACCATTGGTGGCTAAGATAAAAAGCTCATTCATAAATAACACCTACCAGTAACAGCAACATTGATTTAAATTGATATCAGGTTGAAAATATGCTGAAAAATGTAATAATGAAAGTTAAAAAAACAACAACAATATATTGTTAATTTAAAATAAAAAACAAAAAACAACACAATAACGATAATGTCACAATGTGATAGACATTCACCAGGTCTGCTATTGGCAAAACAGGCGACTGTGATGGACATTCACCAGGTTTCTCCTATTGGCAAAACAGCCATCAGTGGGCGACTGTGATGGACATTCACCAGGTTTCTCCTATTCGCAAAACAAGCATCAGTAGGCAACTGTGATAGATATTAATCAGGATTCTCCTATCGGCAAAACAGGCATCAGTGGGCGACTGTGATGGACATTCACCAGGTTTCTCCTATTGGCCTTGCACCTCTGGTTTCCTTCTGTTGACCTATCACCAGTGGGTCAAGGAGACTGACATTCATTGGTCATACTCTCAGATAGCTTTCAGGTGAAACTCATTGGGCATTTTAATTCCTCAACAGACATAACTGTTCTATTGTTGATTCTGCATTTTGCTGATACAGATAGTGATAGTTGTGAATGTGTAGATTTGGTGCCATTCCATGTTACTGTTCTCTGGTTTCTTTTTTCTGCAAAATGAATTTTTATCTTACATTCGTTTGGAGGTGTAATTATAAGTATTCAATATGCAGAATTATTATCGCCGAAATGTCCGTCCATCCTTTCATCCCGTGTTCTCGACCGATCTCTTTCTCAGCAACTACTGGCCAGTATTCAATGCAACAATCAACAAGATATGGGTTTCTAGTACACAGACATTCCACTTCAATGCTTTTTTAGGAGTTATGGACATTTTAAAACTGTTCATACAATATAGTGCACAATTCTAGTTCAGGCCATTTCCCAATAACAACTGGCCGGAATTCAGTGAATCTTTATTACCAAGAGGTATGCAAAGTCCCATGATTTTTCACTGCAATGATATTTTTGGAGTTATTGACCTTTATCATGATCATGATAGGTGCAAATAGTATATAGTGCACAATTATTGTCTGGGCTATTTAACTCAGCGACCAACACCTGGAATTCAATGAAATTGGAAGCGTCATTACCAAGTGTAGGTTTGCATAGTATCAGAATATCTGCTTCATTGATTTTTTCTGGGAGTTATGGGCCTTCTTGATAGATGAAAATAGTAAAGACCGTGACCTAGGGACATGATTCATGAGATAAGCATTGTATGTGATGTAGAATCAGATGAAAATGTTTAATTCCATATTTCAAGTGGATGTCTTTGATGTAGAAAATCCTTTCAAAATACAGAAACTGAGTTATGCAAAATGTTGCAATTGATCCTGGAATAGATGACAATGGTACATGACCTTGAATTGTGACCTTGACCTTGGACTTAGGGACCTGGTACTTGCGCCCGACGCTCTGTCTTACTATGCTTGTTACTTCTGTCAAGTTACCTGGAAATTTGGAAATCCATCCAGGCTGGACAAAGATATGCTCATGACAAAGTTTTCCAACCGCACCCCCCCCCCCGCCCAGCATAATTCTGATAAATTGCAGATCAGAGAAATGGGAATTGGCCATTGATTTTATATAATTACCCGGAAGGCATGTGTGAAGATTCAATTGAATATCTATAGAAGTATAATATGGAGTTGTTGTAGGCAAACTTTAACCTGATTTTCTAACAAAAAGGGGCATAATGCTGCTCAATTGCAGGTCAGAGTTATGGGCCTTAGTAAGTGACCTCTCATAACGACCTCGAACACGTGTTTAGTTTCAATTCAATATCTGTACTAGTTACAGAGATATAGACTTCTTGCATGCAAACCTTAACCAGAGCATTACAGCAATACTAAAGAACAGGTTAGTAGTACAGCTTAAACTATTCGGTGAATAGTCGAGTTAAAAAGAGCTGTCTCAGGACAGCGCTCTCGACTATTCAACCGCTTTGTCAGAGTTATGGGCCTATATCACTACAAAAAAGGGGCATAATTCTGCTAAAATGCTGGTCACAGCAGGGCTCGACATTAACGGTAGTCCAACTGTCCCAGACAACCAAATTGTTGGTCCGGGCAAGTTAAAAAAGAATCTGCTAGTCCGATGGGACATGTGTTCTTTATCTCTTATTACGTAGTAACAAAATTGGTTAAAAGATCCAGTAGTTTTTCTGAATTGCCTTCGAAATGTTATTGTTTACATTCTAACGATAAAGCGCGAGGTATTCCGATACTTACATGTAATACTACACCGTACTGTTGACAAGGGAAGTAAATCTTACTTTTTTATTTGTGGCACTGACACGGCTACTCCCCTAAAATATTGTTTTATGTATTCTCATCATTCTCACTCACGGCTTATTTACTTTAGTTGCACATTCAAGTACCATGTTGTCTGAATGGCTTACATATGATGAAAGTATTACATTATTACATTTGAAGGTCAGGACAAGTAACTTTTGCGGTCAGGACAAGTGAAATTTTGGGCCACTAGTCCGACCGGACGAGTGGTTTCAAAAGTTAACGTCAAGCCCTGCACAGTTATGTACCTTAGCCAATGATCTTACATAATGACCCCGAAGACATGTGTAAAGTTTTAATTGAATATCTGTAGTAGTTACAGAGATATGTTCTTTTCGCACGAAAACCTGATTTTTCAAAGAACAAAAAGGCGCATAATTCTGCTAAATTGCAGGTCAGAGTTATGGGCCTTGTTCAGTGACCTTACATAATGACCCCAAAGACATTATTGAAGTTTCAATTGAATATCTGTAGCAGTTACGGAGATATGTACTTGTTGCAAGCAAAACTTAACCTGAATTTTCTCTTGCATGCAAACCTTAACCTGACTTTTATAAGTACAAAAAGGGCATAATTCTGCTAAAATGCTGGTCACAGTTATGGGTCTTGGCCACTGAAATTATATAATGACCCTGAAGGCATGTGTGAAGATTCAAATGAATATCTGTAGTACATGTAGTTACAGAGATATGGAGTTGTTGAACGCAAACTGTAACCTGAATTTCAAAGAACAAAAAGGGGCATAATTCTGCTAAATTGTGGGTCAGAATTATGGGCCTTGGTCAGTGACCTCACATCATGACCCTGACGAGATGTGTAAAGTTTCAATTGAATATCTGTAGTAGTTACAGAGATATGGACTTGTTGCCCGCAAACCTTAACTAGAGCATTACGGCGTTGCCAACAAATTCGCGAGTAGTATATCTCAAACTATTCAGTGAATAGTCGAGCTAAAAATCTATGCTTTAAGAATTAACAATGTTTGTGAAATGACTCAATAACATTTATAGAATACAAAATTCTGAAAAATAATACTAATACTATTGTGTCGTAAGACTTCTTTATATAAATATATACTCTGCAGATAAAACATTAGATAATATAACTGAGAAAAAAATGCATTTTGCATGTACATGTAATAACACTGTTCTATATAGAAAACATGATACTAGGGATTTAAACAGTTAAGAAATGAGCAATCTACAATTGCTTTGTATTTATCAACAGGAGTTGTTTCATTTGTACTATATTACAGCTACGACGTAGAAAGTCAAGTAAATTATTTGAAATTGGGTTGTCTCCCTTTAACTGCAAATTTCAGTATAAAACTGAATAATACCTTGTAAGACATGACAGTAAGAAATAATACATTAAATAGATGCGTAATAATCTATTTTTTTTTGTATTTATGGCATGTATATTTGACAATAAGAATGAAGTAAGTTGTTTTCCTTTGCTAAAAGGTAACTATATTAACACAGAAACATAGAGATTAGAAGAAATAGCCCATTGGGAATCAGAGTTTAAATGGTGGGAACACATAATTTTACCGCTAGGAGTCTTTTTTTATTAGAAGATCTGGGTCTAATTTTGTAAAAATTTACCATATAATACATGAAATGTTTAAAAGATCAATGTGCAAATGCACATAGGGTGTTATTTACAGTAACGGTAATAAACAATATTAAATATGTCCAGATCTCCAAGTGGTTCTGCATTTTGTTTTGCATTATCATATAATTTGCATGTCTTTATATTATCATATAATTTGCATGTCTTTATATATAAAAAGGAAGAAAATTGGCTAAAAGGGGTTTCTAACCCTTTTTATTATAATGTGTAAGTAGTAACACTTAAACATACAGTGTAGAGTGGAGCTATTCAATTAATAGCAAATAAACTAATACAAAATTGCTCAAGTAGCTTGCATCTGCACGTATATGCTGGTTGGTGTGTAATATTTTGTTTATAATAGGTATACACGTTATGTTGATGAATGTTACAAATACATAACATGCTTTGAACTAATGCTGAACTTTTGTAGACAGGAATATAACTTGATGCTCCAACCTGAGACCTTGTCCTATAAGATTTATACAAAATTGTTGAGCTATTTAGTGGTATGTAGCCTTCCCCAGGGTGACAATTTAAGTTGCAAAATACAGTTTCTTGGGTGTCGTACACAATCAGTTGGGGGCTGTGCTTGAACTGCAGTCTAGAATCAGACCGTCTCAACACCTGCACACAAACCAAACACATTTACAGAATTGTTGTGTCTGTGGCTATAAAACTATAAATGTGTCCACAGACACGGATGCCTCCACCTATACAGCCATATCTATATGGAGCTACTTTGTCTGTATGCATACAAATTATTTTGCAAAAGGAGCCTTGTCCTTTTATATTATACTTTCTGCTTATGTATTCTCTTATTCTGTGAAGTAATTTAGATATCACAAAATAGTTTTAGTCCTGACAAAAAATTAATAAAGGGTAGTAAATAAAACTTTTAGGCAATTATGAGTTATGGTTCTTGTATGCTTCACTTACTTTTGCTATCTTAAATCATTCTGTGCAAAATCAATAAAATGCCTTTAATCATTTTTTAATAATGCTTTGCAAACTCATGAATAAAGGGAAGTAATTCAATAACTTCACAAGTAAGGTTCGTGCATGCAACACATCATCTGGTGATTGTGATCATTTCTTCCAATTTATCTGAAAATCCCTGCATGCATGACAATATTATGCTCTGGAAAATTATTTGACCTTTGACCTAGATTAATGACCTTGACCTTTCAGCTACAGACCTGGTTCTTGAATGCCACATGCCGTCTCATTATGCTTATCACTTCTTCAAAGTTATCTGAAAATTATTCATTCCTGACAAAATCATGCTCCAGACAGAATCCATGGACTAAATTCTTATACTTGAACTTTGACTTTTAAGTGTGACCTTGACCTTGGACCTAGGGACCTGGTCTTTGTGCGTGACATACTGACTCACCATGCTCAACACTTGTGCCAAGTTATTTGAAATTCCTTTCATGCTTGACAAGAATATGCTGCGGACAGAGTCTATGGCTGAAATTCGTATATTTGAAATTTGACCTTTAAGTGTGAACTTGACCTTAGACCAAGGCACCTGTTTCTTGCATGCGACACACTGTCTCACCATGCTCCACACTTGTGCCAAATTATTTGAAATTCCTTCCATGCTGGACAAAAAATACTCTGAACAGGGTCTATGGCTTAAATTCTTATATTTGACCTTTGACCTTTAAGTGTGACCTTGACCTTGGACCTAGGGACCTGGTTCTTTGCGCGCAACACACCGTCTCAACATGCTTAACACTTGTGACAAGCTATTTGATATTCCTTCCATGCTTGACAAAATAATGCACCGGACAGTGTCTATGCCTTAAATTCTTATATTTAACCTTTGACCTTTAAGTGTAACCTTGACCTTGGACCTGGTTCTTGTGCGCAACACACCATCTCACCATGCTCAACATTTGTGCCAAGTTATTTGAAATTTTCTTCTATGCTAGACAAAATTATGGTCCGGACTGGGTCAATGGCTTAAATTCTTATATTTGACCTTTGACCTTTAAGTGTGACCTTGACCTTGGACCTGATTCTTGCACGCCACACACCGTCTCATTATGCTTAACATTTCTGCTATAAGTTATTTGAAAATCCTCCAATGCTGAACAAAGTTATCGTCCGGACCAGAATCCAAATATAGGTACACACATACATACGTACACACGTACATACCCACCGACAGTGTGAACTCTATATGTCCCCCCCCATCAGAAATAAACTTTCTTCCTACTTTCAGAATTTTTTTCCCATTATTGTCTATCCATTTGTCATTCAAAAATTGCTGGCTCTCCGGGAGCATTTTTCCAATTTTCAACAACAAAATGAAACTTTGTTGCAAATACTAGTAGCACTACCTGTTCAGACTTGTAATTTACTAAATACTTGTTTGCAACAGGGAAACATGGGGCCAAACGATTAGATTTTTCAATAAATCATGTCTTTACGCCCTTTCAAAATTCCTGCCATAATGGCGACCAGAGCTGTAATGAGCATGTCTGCGAATTTCAAGGTCAGCAACACAGTAAACCAAGCTGGTTGTAAAAAGACACATTTTCAAATTCTCTAAACCTCTAGCTTTACCACAGAAGCATTTATTATTAGCAACAACAAACTTGGGGCCATATCCACAAAGCTCCTAAGCAAAATCTTAACTTAAGTCATATTTAAGTAACAACATCAAATACAGTTTTCCTTGTACAATTCATTATTTTATATTTAAAATATGGCAAAAACCTTGACCCAACAAGCCCCATACACAATTCCAAGTATTTACAAATGAAGTTTCATTAAAATATCTGAATGCGTTCTCAAGTTATTGAGAGGCAACCGTTTTCCTATTTTTAGTAACAGTGACCTTGACCTTGACACCACCCACCCCATATGCAATCCTAAGCAAGGTCTCGATATAAGTTAACTATGTATTAAGTTTTATTTAAATATTTCAATGCGTTCTCAAGTTATTGAGTGGAAACCATTTTTTTCTATTTTTAGTAACAGTGACCTTGACCCCACCCACCCCATATGCAATTCCAAGCGAGGAAGTTTCATTACAATTGGTCAATCTGTTCTCGAGTTAGACAGCGGAAATGAAAAGACACCCCCACTACACCTGACTGCCCGCACACTAGCCAGCCAACTTATCCGCCCAACGACATACCCCAATCTAATAACCGACATTTTTTCTTCGAAAAATTTGGTTAATAAAGTGCATTGAACAGTCCACACTTAATATTCAAGAAGTTGACATAGGTCATGTGACCCAATCCTATTACAATAACCACCAAATGTTTACACAACAGGGCAATGATGGCCCAAAGCGCTCATCTGAGAACTGGCAGAGATGAAGACCATACTGTTGTGACAGGTTTGAAAATTAAGGTATCTGAACAATACTTGCTTCCGCAAAGGGGGATAGTATTGGTTTATTTAAAACATCGGATAGTGCAATGGGCTCACTAAAGTACAAGTTGGGTAGTGGATGTGCGGTGTTTTTGCTTATGGTTCTCAATTCATTTTTCTCAATATTCTTACCTGACCCTTTTTCATTAAGTCAGTGACAATTCTGGACAATGCAGAAAGTAGATTTTGATGTCTTTTTGCAGAAAGTTTTGGCAAACTTGTAGCAATGCGATAATGGCTGTGCTATAAGGTCAAGTTTTGCTTTTTCTTTGATAAACAAAGGGCAATAAATCTGGCTTTTCTGGCCCAATTTTCCTTATTTTCGACTTCCCTTTTAATCTTATGATCATAGACAAACTGTGCAAGATTAGTGAAGATTCGATGAAAAATGAAGTCTCTATCCTGATTCATGTCCATTTTTGCATATTTTTTTTACAAAGGGCAATAACTCCTATGTTTCTGGTCTGATCTTGCTTATATTCAACTTCAACTGTTATATCATGGTTATAAACTGTGCAAAATTGGTGAAGATTGGATGAAAAATAAAGTCTCTATCCTGAATAATGTCCATTTTTGTATATTTTTCATTAACAAAAGGCAATAACTCCAGTGTTTGAAATGCTATCTAGCCCATTTTTGGCGTCTGCTGAGATCTAATGCTCAAAAACAAACTGTGAAAGTTTGGTTAAGATTGGATGGAACATAAAGTCTATATGATGGAAAAAGGTATTTTTGCACATTTCTCCCGTTCGACATTTTATGGTCATACACAAACTGTTCAAGTTTGGTAAAGATTGGATAAAAAATGGAATCTACAGCGTGAAAGCAACAAAAGTTGTTGACGGAACACTGAAGAAATACGACGGACAACGCAGGAGAGGTCCCCTATACAATTAGCTCACTGAGCACTTTGTGCTCAGGTGAGCTAATAAAACTGACCGATCAGATGAATGTGTTCTCCACGAATGTAAAAACATGTATAAGGTAAAACTGAATGTGCAGCAAGGTAAAGCAAATAAACACAAGCACTACCAATCTGGTCGAGGAGCAGCGTGGGAAAATAATGTCTCAGTCGATGTTCAACTTAGGACTGTTTTCTAATAATTGCCGGCAATCTTTCGACTGTACTTTGCTGCTTAAGACCAGGGCATGTTCTGAAATAAATCAAATAAAGAGAAACCATTCTTTACGTTTTGACATATGGACAGCAGAACCTGTACAAGGAACTGAATCGAATCGACTGACCAAGCAACAGTTTTTGGCATCCGTAACGATTATGCACTGACTCTGGTTAGAGAAAAAAGGCCTTATTATCCACTACTAATACAATGAATCCAATTTTCAAGTGATCTGCATCGAACTGCAGATTACCCTGTTAAGAACACAACACACACAACTGTAATGTCATATTTGAGAAATATGTCAGAAATCTGGTTCATCTCCAAATATGACAAGACGGCGATGATGGCCCAAAACGCTCACCTGAGAACTGGTACAGATGAAGACCATACTGTTATGACAGGTTTGAAAATTAAGACATGTTAATAACAAACTAATACGACACAGCACAATCCTATGTCAGTCGAGTGAAAATTAAGGTATCTGAATAATACAGTGTTTGTAGGATCAATTTTGATTGAAAACATCGGTAAGCGCAATGGGCTAACTAAAGTATGAGTTGGGTAGTGGATGTGCGTTTTTTTTGCTAATGGTTCACAAATCATTTTTCTCGATATTCTTACTTTACCCTTTTTCATTAAGTCATTGACAATTCTGGAAAATGCAGAAACAGTAGATTTTGATGTCTTTTTCACAAACAATTTTGGAGAACTAGTTGCAATGCGATAATTGCGATGGCTGTGCTATAAGGTCAAGTTTTGCTTTTTCTTTGATAATTTTCTTTCCAATGATGATTAATGACGTTAATGCAGGCTCTGTCTGACATCAATGTTGCATGTACAAATAACTGCATGCAAGTCTTGCAACTGTTGGAAATCAAATTTTATGGTCATGAGCAAACTGTGTAAGTTTGGTCAACCTTGAATAAAAAATCATGTAGGTAAGCCATTCATTGATAACTTGTTGATGTGTTTTTCCAAACACAAGGGGCAATAACTCTGGTGTTTCTGGCCCGATCATGCTTATATTTAACTTCTTACGTTCATAGACAAACTGTACACGATTGGTCAAGATTGGATGAAAAATGAAAACTCTATCCTGAATAATGTCCGTTTTTGCATTTTTTTTTCACAAAGAAAGGGCAATAACTCTGGTGTTTCTGGCCCGATCATGCTTATATTCGACTTCCCCTTTTATATTATGGTCATAGACAAACTGTGTAAGACTGGTGAAGATTGGATAAAAAATGATGTCTCTATCCTGTTTGAATGTCAATTTTTGCATATTTTTTTTCCAAACAAAGGGTAATAACTCTGGTGTTTCTACTCCGATCTTGCTCATATCTGACTTCAACTGTAATCTCATAGTAATAGACAAACTGTGCAAGATTGGAGAAGATTGGATGAAAACTGAAGTCTCGATCCTCAATAATGTCCATTTTTACGTATTTTTTTCACAAACAAAGGGCAATAACTCTGGTGTTTCTGGTCTGATCTTGCTTATATTTGACTTCAACTGAAATCTCATGGTAATAGAAAAACCGTGCAAGACTGGTGAAGATTGAATGAAAAATGAAGTCTCTATCCTGAATAGTGTACATTTGTGTATATTGTTTTAATAAACAAAGGGCAATAGCTCTGGTGTTTGAAACACAATCTGGCCCATGTTTGGTGTCTGCTGGGATCTGATGGTCATACACAAACTGTGAAAGTTTAGTTAAGATTGGACTGAAAATAAAGTCTGTAAGTTTGAAAAAGGTATTTTTGCACTTTTTTTTGCATGAAAAAGGGGCAATAACTATAGTTTTACTACTGTGATCTGACCCAATAACAATCCCGTCTGATTTTATGTAATACACAAACTGTGCAAGTTAGGTCAAGATTATATGAAAAATGTAGTCTTCATCGCAATAACCGTCCAAATTGTTGACAGCATACGGACGATGGATGACAGTTGAGGCCAGAGAGCTCCCCTATACCAATAGCTCACCGAGCACTACTTGCTCAGGTGAGCTAAAAATGTAGTTTTTATCGCGATAACGGTCCAAATTGTTGACAGCATACGGACGATGGATGACGCTGTAGAGGTCCCCTATACCGATAGCTCAGGTGAGCTAAAAATAGTGTATTTGCATGAAACTGTCACAAGCAACAAATTCATATAAGTTCTTGTGCAGACCATTCAGTACCAACCACTGTGCATCAGAATATCTTGTTCAATACAACTGTATATGTGTCTGAGCAATGCTTTTCAAGTAAAACACTAATCGACTCCAATTGTCGCAAAAAAAAAGATCACCCCCTGTACCTGGATAATCCTAACGCAGTGCCAAAATGGCGGATGGAAAGTCGGTTCTTTGTTTTATGCATGTTTTTCTTATGTAAAGATATGTTCTGGTTATAATATCCATTGCCATTGATCAAATAAGCATTTAATTCAATATACCTTATGTTTCATCTAGCAATTATTGTGTTGTAAGATGGTATGCCGAGGAACAAGGCCAAACGTTCAATCAAAATATTTATAAAAATCTTAAATAATACTTAGAGGTTTTGAATGGCCATACTATTTCGCTGTTTGGAATCAAACATATAACATATACCGTCAAAGACCACGTTTAACGCACAGATTTTCTCCCTTATTTTCGATGTCAAAAATTTGGTGCTCGTTATGCATGGCAACAAGGATTTTGGTCCGTTTTTCTGGACGAAGACTATTGTGTATATGTATAGCGCATATGGATATCAATGAAGATTGCCATGTTAGACATACCTTAAACATTATTTTTGTTTATTTTCAGGTATGTGTAATATATGGACCACGTGCATGTTTATCTCTATGCGCATGCTTGAACACTACCCGGCGCTAGCCACAGGTCTTATCAGCAGTCTTAGAATAAACTTCGTAGAAAGAACACGTTGTGTTATGTTGACTTGATTGTCTTCAATCTAGAATATAGTACATTTGTACAAATCACAGACACAATATAACATGATGTCAGAAAAGGGATTGGATTATTAATTTTGTGAACATTAATCTACAAAATGGAAATAAGTGGAATAACACCGCCATGTATGAACTGGTCAGACTCAAATCTACCTGAACAGTGGAACAGATTCAGGCGCCATGTAAACTTAATGTTTTCTGGTCCACTAAAAGGAAAAAGTGAAGAAGAAAAAGTGTCATATTTGTTGTTATGGACGGGCGAAAAAGGAAGAGACATTCACGCAACATGGAATGGTATAACCGAGGAACAATCGAAGAAACTGGACACCTATTACACAAGATTTCAAAATTATGTACAACCGAAGCTGAACCCGATATTCGCGCGGTATAAATTCTACAATGAAGTTCAGAACCAAGACTCAATTGACACGTTTGTCACCAGACTGCGGTTGACAGCAAGAGACTGCAACTTTAATGACATGGACGACATAATACGCGACCGAATCGTATTTGGTACGAATTCTGCCAGAATCCGAGAGAAGCTCATCAATGTCGGCGCGGAACTGACAGTTGACAAAGCAATACAAATTGCGCAATCATTCGAGTACTCCCAGCAGCAGCTAAAGACGATGACAGAGCAAGATGTTCATCAAATCAAACCACAGAGACCCAGGAGCGATGCGCGGCGACCTCCAGCAGACAGTCGACCACGACCCAGAGACGCACGGACGAAACAGAACAAACATTCGTGTGACTATTGTGGAAGAATGCATGGCAAGACTGCAAAGTGCCCTGCAAGGGGAATGACATGTCACATTTGTGGCAAAATGAACCATTTTGCAAAAGTGTGCCGTTCCAAAAAAGTGCACGAACTGACAGCAGACACAGACAATTGTCGGGATTATTATGATTCAATTAGTTCAAATAAATGCTATGACGGAAAATGTAACATTGATACGGTAAGAAAGCTTTCTTCTCATGCTGATCGTGCATTTGTTCAAGTCAACGTTGGTCCTTCCCGCACCCCAATCCAATTTAAATTAGACACAGGCAGTGCTGTCGTAGTACTACCCTTGAAACACTTTCGCACGTTACACCTCAAAACCCCGTTGGAACCTCCCGATAGCCGATTAACCTCATATATTGGCAACACACTCCCGGTGAAAGGGATGGTCAAACTGACATTGAGATATAAAGATAAGATTACCGAATCACTGTGCTACATAGTGGACGGTAACGCTTCCCCTCTGTTGAGCCTACAAGCATCTGTTGATTTAGGTCTTATCACACTGACCTATTCTTTGGAAAATACCAGGAATACCCCATTAGATAAGGAGTCAG
Source organism: Congeria kusceri (assembly GCA_027627225.1). Taxonomy (NCBI): domain Eukaryota; kingdom Metazoa; phylum Mollusca; class Bivalvia; order Myida; family Dreissenidae; genus Congeria; species Congeria kusceri. Next base: position 20,687 of record JAPFQT010000624.1, on the reverse strand, counting down.
TCTTGAGTGACTACAGTGACCTATTTCAAGGCGTCGGAACTATTCCAGGTGTTTGCAAATTGCACGTTAAGCCCGATGCAGTACCTGTAATTAACCCGCCTAGACGAGTACCGGAAGCACTTAAAGATAAGTTACAATGCGAACTTCAGCGCTTAGAGCGTGACGGCATTATTGCGAAGGTCACCGAACCTACGGACTGGGTAAACTCAATTGTGATTGTAGAGAAACCCAAAACAGGCAATTTGAGAATTTGCCTAGATCCCAAAGCATTAAACGATGCTATCCGACGACCACACTATGCAATGCCGACCTTAGACGACATAACGTCGAAACTGACTGGTGCTAAGTACTTCAGTACTCTAGACATTACACATGCATACTGGAGTATTAAGTTGGACGACGAGTCATCATTATTGACGACATTCAGTACAGTTTTCGGACGATACAAATGGCTAAGACTTCCGTTTGGAATTTCAGCGTCGTCAGACATATTTCAAAACAGAATGGATCAAGTGTTTACCGGATTGACTGGTTTGACAACGCTTGTTGACGACCTCTTGATCACAGGAACGACCAGAAAGGAACATGACATTAATTTGTTACGTTGCCTCGAGAGAGCACGTGCAAATGGCATACGGTTTAATCCGGACAAATGTACAATTGCTGCACAAGAAGTCACATTCTTTGGTCATGTAATAACCTCAGATGGACTTAAGCCTGATCCTTCTAAAATCGAAGCGATCACAAAGCTAGGTATTCCCCAGAACGGAACTGGAAACCATACTAGGCATGGTAAACTACTTGCAGAAATTTGCCCCAAACCTCGCTGAAGTAACGAGTCCCATGCGATCGTTACTTAAGAAAGATGTTGAATTTATGTGGGACCACGCACAGACGGACGCACTCAACAAAATGAAGCAGGTTATTACCCAGAGTCCCGTATTGACATTCTTTGACCCTAAAAAACAGGTTTTACTTGAATGCGATGCATCAAAACATGGTGTCGGCGCAGCCTTATTTCAAGATGGCCGCCCAGTCGCTTATGCGTCAAAGACACTGACCCAGACAGAATCTGGTTATGCGAACATAGAGCGCGAGATGTTAGCTATACTGTTCGGATGCAAACGTTTCCATCAGTACATTTATGGCAGACATGTAACCGTACACTCTGATCATAAGCCTCTATCGGCAATCATGAAAAAGCCTCTTTCAATTGCCCCACCCCGTTTGCAAAGGATGATGTTACAGTTGCAGGCATATGACCTTGACGTACAGCACGTGAGCGGGAAACAAGTTCCCATCAGTGACTTACTTTCCAGACAGCCAATCACAGGTACATTCAACCTAGAGGGCCTTGACCTACACGTACACACTGTTATGCAATCATTAAACGTAACTGACCGACGAATTCAGTTGCTTCGCGAAGCAACAAAGAATGACCCTCAGATGCAAACGTTAAAGAACACAATCTTGGACGGATGGCCAGAAACCAGGTCACAATGTAACAGCTCAATCCTTGAATTCTGGAACCACAGGGATGAACTATCCTGTGCTGATGATCTAATCTTGAGAGGTCAAACCATAATCATCCCCGAACCGGTCCGACAGGAAATGGTGCAATCGGTTCACAGCAGCCACATGGGTATTGAGAAAACAATACTCAGGGCGAAACAGGCATTGTTTTGGCCAGGTATGTCAAAACAAATTACGGACTTCATTCAGAAATGTAGTACTTGTCAGAAGTACAGAGAGTCCAATCAAAAAGAACCATTGATCTCACATGATGTACCACAGCGACCATGGCAATATGTCTCGACTGACATATTCACACTTGACAATAAAGACTACCTGATCACGGTCGACTCATACAGTAATTATTTTGAAATTGACTATCTACCTGACATGAAAAGCTCGACAGTTGTTAGAAAACTCAAATGTCAATTTGCTAGACATGGCATTCCAGACAGACTGATGTCCGACAATGCAGGTCAATACACATCAGAACAAATGAAAAACTTTGCAAGGGAATGGAATTTTACACAAATATTTTCCAGTCCACTCCACCCACAATCGAATGGCCTAGCAGAAAACGCGGTGAAAACAGCAAAGCGCTTACTGAAAAAAGCGCGCGAAAGCGGACAAGAACCATACCTATGCATTCTTGAGTACAGGAACACCCCTCTAAAATCTGGATACACCCCTGCACAACTGCTTATGGGCAGACGCACTAGATCTGTACTACCTGTCACTCACAAATATCTGACTCCTAAGACGGTTAACACAAAACAAGTTCAAACTTACAAACATGGAGAAAAAGAGAAACAAAAGCAATATTTCGATAGGTCTACAAAACCATTGCCAAAACTGAAAGTCAATGAATATGTTCGAATGCAACATGATAAAATTTGGTTACCAGCTAAAGTCACTAAGGTTCACAATGAAAGATCCTATGAAGTGCAAACTAGGAGCGGCGGAATTTATCGTCGTAATCGTAGGCTGTTACGCAAAACCAATGAGAGCTTTCCTGAAATCACTGATTTCGAGCCGAACATCTTGGCACAGAATTCCCCATTTGTAGCCCCCTGTACCACTCAACCCAGCAATGACCCAGGTCAAGTTAACAGTTCAGCATCACCTGTAAATAGCCCTTATCAGACATGATCAGGTAGAGTTGTGAAGCCAAGCAAACTATACAGTGGTGATCAGTGGATATGTAAATAACTGTAAATAAACACTAAAGTTAGTGATGGCTGATAACGGACACGAGCAACATTTCGAACATTTTATCAATATTAACCTTATTTTAAATAACTTCATTGTGGTATTGGAAATGTATGAAACACATTGTATTGATTGTTAATTTAACAATGTAGTATCTTTTCTTCTGAAAGAGAGGAGGATGTAATATATGGACCACGTGCATGTTTATCTCTATGCGCATGCGTGAACACTACCCGGCGCTAGCCACAGGTCTTATCAGCAGTCTTAGAATAAACTTCGTAAATGTGTTATGTTGACTTGATTGTCTTCAATCTAGAATATAGTACATTTGTACAAATCACAGACACAATGTATCCCGTATCTGAACACATTGTTTTTGTAACTGATTTAATCAAGGAAGCCATTTCGTAAACATTAAAAACCATCACCCTACTATAATGTATTTGCAATATACAGTTTGGGACCATTGTCGGTATGTCAAAAACTTGTGTTTGTACAGGTGTGAAAATGCTTTAACAGTAGCCTTTGTAATAAATGTGTGAATAAACTGACCACAGTCTGTTGTTGTGTTTTCACGCTCAGAAATAGGTGTTGAGTAGGTCAGCAGATAATGGTCGATTAAGAATGTGAAAATATGTTAATAACAACACTTTGTGTATAAGTATTGAACATCTGACAGTGATCATTATAAACTACAAGGACCCGTCCCTAAATCTGCCACACTTTGCCACAAATTTCCAGTTTGTGGAGTATTTAGACAGTTTTCCACTAAATGCCACACTTAGTATGGTGAATTGAAAAAAAAATGAGCAGAACTTGGGCATACATGTTTTCCAGTAAATGCCACCACTCATTTGCCACACAGTGTGGAAATAAGTGGAGTATTTAGACAATTTTCCACTAAATGCCAGACCTTCAGTGGCAAATTCAATTTCCACTTAATGCCACTAATTTCCACTTATTTGCCACAAGATGTGGAAATAAGTGGAGTATTTATACACTTTTCCACTTAATGCCAGACTTTTAGTGGCAAATGCAATTTCCACTAAATGCCACTAATTTCCATGTATTTGCCACAATATGTGGAAACAAGTGGAGTATTTAGACACTTTTCCACTTAATGCCAGACTTTTTGTGGCAATAAATACCACAGTGGCAAATGTTTCACTCTTTGCCACAGATAGTGGAAAATGGTGAAAATTGGTGGCTTTGCCTCTGCCAACTGATTGATTAATAATATGCTGTCACCTGAATATAAAAAAAACATAAAATCTAATATATGTTAACACATAAGAATGAACACAATGTATGCTTTATTATGTACATGTATGCACATTTGAGTCATTACAATTGAATTCATGAGAAGTTGATTAATATACTTAGATACATAGATCAAAGTTTATTAATGTTTTGTAGTAAATTAATATGTAAAGTCTCCAGTGCTTCAGAGAGTGCTGAAAATCCTCCTGAATGTCATTATTCCTTGTCCTTGAATGATACTTCATGGCAGTCTGCAATACAAATGTAAGCAATATGTATTTTTGCACAAACCATTGCCCACTTATGCATCAAATAGTGAACTCTGCTAAACTACATCCATAAATAATTATTTATGATGTATGTTATCGTATAAATCATTTTATAGGGTAACATTTATAATACTTAGACTGTTGTGAGAGCATATGAGTAAGAAATGTTTTTGTTATATTTATTCTATTGTCATATAAAGTTTAGACAATGTATGTTATTCGAAGACAGTGTAATTTGACTCAATTTATGATTATTAAATACCAATATTTAACATACATTGATTAGATACACAATTATTTAATTATTCTTCTGTAGAATTGTAATAGCTAAATGAATACTCTAAAATAACAACATTCCAATTCTTTATCTAAGAATTTATTTAGCAATAGAATACACACGCCTATGGTTCTGTAAGATACTTAAACAATGTTTTGACTGCATTGCCTATTTTGTGAACTTAAAATCATGCAATGGTTTCAGTATTTATTGAATTTGTTAAAACACTAACCAGACAAAAAACAAATATTGTTATGATGGTATCATTAAAATAGAAATTTAAGGAAATACAAACAAAACATACAAACCATTAGTTGTTTTGCTATTCCAATAAACCAAAGGGCTGAAGTCCTGTACCAGCAAGTTTCACAACACTAAATGTTGATTTCCACATCCACATTGTTTCTTAACAGAATGTCCATTAATGTCAGTATTTCAGCATAACTTTAAATTTACAATTAAAGTCCATAACTTGCTTTATTTCACTACAATTTAGGTAAACAAGTTGCAATAACACTACTCATGTTTTCAAATTCAAAGATAACCTTCCTGTGTTTAAATGAACCAATCAGGAAGTCTGTTTAAGTGTTAACCAATAGATGAGCAGATGCTTTGTAGCAAGGAAGAAGGTTCCAAATTCTGTAGCAGACCACAGCTGGTGGTCAGTGCTTATCAGACTGTGTGCCAATTTTTGCATTTAACTGGGGCCACATGTCTGAATGGAGTATAACTAGTTCTTACACAGCTGGAACTGGGTCAAGAAATTTCAACTTGTACAAATTTCTAATAAAGTTTAACATGAGACCGTTTATTTAATTAAATTTCTCATTTATTGCAAATAATATATTTTTCATGGTCTTAAACTTCAACACAATTTTTAATGAAATGTTATTTTATTTTATAGTTTATGTAGCTATTTCAAGTGTTGAAGAAGATAAAACTGTATTTTAATTTGTATTATATTTAAGTATACATAAATAAAAAAATGCATTGTTCTATTGATTGTTTGATTGATTTATTATATAAATTGCATCATGTTGAATCCTATGTTAAGCAACAAACAAAAACAGTAACTTTATTATTTTTGAAAAATTCACTTAACAAACACTGAATTTGTATCCTCCAATAACATTCATGAGGTAACAAAAAAATTACTCAGTCCCATTTTCCACTGATTTCCACATCTCATATCTTCTAAGTATTTTTGCCACTCATGATACACCCATGAAAAAAACCAAGTCCATTATTTCCACACATTACCAGTCATTTACCACAGACACAAAAATACAAGTCCAAATTTCCACAGAATGCCACATGTTTTCCACTTCTTAAATGTGGTAAATGCTGGCAAATTTGCCACTCATGTGGCATAACCGAATAAAAATAGTGGAATTCCACTCTTTGCCAACTAATTCCACTTATTACCACTCTTATATAATTCCACACATTTTCCACAGAAATGTGTGGAAAAAGGCAACAAAGTGTGGCAGATATAGGGACGGGGAAGAAGAATTTGAGCGATTTGACTCAGCTGACATTGACGAACGACCGATATAAATGTACCAGATCCATGTTCCAGATCACCAGAAAAGAAACTGCCATTATCTGGGCTACCCAAAAGTTATGAAAGAAATGTCTCAAAAATTGTCAAAAATTAGTGTAATTTAACCATCGATTTTCGTCACAAAGGCAATTTTTGCTGGGTGTTGGTAAGCGATGATTGTTTATTGAAACCTATGAAAAACTTACCTAAACGTTTTTGCCCGATTTTTCACTGAAAAATAATGGGTGCGCCTTACACATGGCCAGGAGTGATACTTGGTATTTTACGATACTGCTTCAAAACCCCATTTACACTGTGTTGTCATACCATCGGATATGGACACAAAATACTCGTTCAAATGTGCAGACTGGGAAAAAATGGATAAAAACTAATTTCTGATTGATGATAACAGAACGCAAAGGATAAAAACCAAACCAACGTATAAAACCTGACTAATAAACACCTAATCGACAATTATTCTATATAAATGAATGAATATACATGTATGCTAGAGGACTATAATGGGCCTCTCTATATATTCTATTTTCATTCCAATCGTACAGTATAATTTGCTCGTTCACCAATGACAAAGTGTATTTTCCCAATGCACACTTTACCATGACAACCTGTGTTTAAAATCGCGAGCTTGAGCTGAACGAAGATAGTTGGAAATATGGGTATCGCTCGAAAAAGTCTTTTCCGAAAGTGTCAACGATTTGCAAAGACTGAAAAAAGCAAATATTATTGAAGACATTGTAGTATATACAGTTCAAAATAATGAAAATGTAACAGGTAGACCCCTTAAATATATAAGAGCATAGAACGCAGTCAAAGTGACCATCGTGTGATAATGCGCTTGAACATGCAAAGTTTAAGTGTGTAACTTATGATACATCTTTTGACAGTTTAGAGGAAATTATTAACAAGCACATTAGTAATACTAAAAGGAATTATTTTATATATTGATGACGAACAGATATCTTATAAAATGTGCTGTTTGTTAGGTAATTATCCTTTTTACGTTTGCACTTATCTATTACAGTTTCCTACATCAGTCAGGAATTATCCACAAGCACATAACCACTTCTGATTAAAGATAATGTTTTAGCTATAAACATCAACTTAAACCTTTGATATGATTACACTTTGTCAAAGAGATGTTCATTTAACTAATACACTTTTCAAGTAAGGTACTAGTGCATCTTAAGGTATTTTAAAAGGGTCAGAAACAACAAGAGCTGTCAGAGGACAGCGCGCCCGATAGTGATGGGCTGATCAATCATTTCATCAAATAATCATGACAAACAGAGCCATGACGTGAAGATGACGATGGGAAAAATTAATCGACAAAATGTGTACATGTCACTGGTACTATTTGTTATGTGTTATGTAGTCAAAAATAGTGTTTTGTAGTTCTAAACTGCTAAATGGACTGGTATTATAAATAAAATACATTGTATATTCAGTGCAAATATACAATGCTATTAAACATTCCTTCATAGGTTTCATTGTGTCAATTAAAGGATCTTTTAATTTTATATGCATTTTAGCAGAGATTGGTAAATACTTTATTATTGAACATGAAATATACATGTACTTTGTGCAAGTACATTCTTGCCTGTGGTTTTAAAATGGTAAAATATGTATTTTATCCATATGTACATGTACATCCTTAAAAACAGCTTTACTTTGTTAAGTGTTGTGATTTTATGTCTTTTGCATGTATAACCAACAAATCACTACAAGGTCAAGGGTGGGGGGTGCTGGGCGTTATACACGACACATTCTCTATAAAGTGCCTTTGTAGATATATGCACATATTAATAAATGATTACTTTTTGTAGCCTAATTAAGTCAAGCAATTCAAATTCCATTATGACTCTTTTTTGTTTTAACAATAGCAAATCTGCAAATGCAATCAATTTTTGTATAAACTAGAACCAAGTATAACAAGATGAATTGACTACCATATAAATTGGTAAAAAATTGATTGGATGAAATATTTCCATTGCAAAAATAAAACGCCACATATTTAGTCATGATTATTTGATTAATCAGTCACTTTTGGCAATGATTAATCAATAAATATTTTATTACTGAATTGCATCACTAGTGCTTGACTATTCAACCGCTCTGTCAGAATTATTGGCCTTTATCACTACAAAAAGGGGCATAATTCTGCTAAAATGCAGGTCACAATTATGTGCCTTGGCCAGTGACCTTATATAATGACCTTGAAGACATGTGTAAAGTTTTAATTGAATATCTGTAGCAGATATGGAGATATGAAGTTGTTGCACGCAAGCTTTAACCTGAAATTTCTAAGTACAAAAAGGGGCATAACTCTGGTAAATTGCAGGTCAAAGTTATGGGCCTTGGTCACTGACCTTACATAATGACCCCGAAGACATGTGTGATGTTTCAATTGAATATCTTTAGTAGTTATAAAGATATGGAGTTGTTGCTCGGAAACTTTAACCTGAATTTCTAAGTACAAAAAGGGGCATACTGCTAAATTGCAGGTCAGAGTTATGGGCCTTGGTCAGTGACCTTACATAGTGACCCCAGAGACAGGTGTGAAGTTTCAATTGAATATCTGTAGTAGTTACAGAGATATGTACTTGTTTATCACGCAAACCTCAAACTGAATTTCTCTTGCACGCAAACCTTAACCTGATTTTTTAAGCACAAAAAAGGCGATAATTCTGCTAAAATGCTGGTCACAGTTATGGGTGTTGGTCATTGACCTTATGTAATGACCCTGAAGGCATGTGTGAAGTTTCAATTGAATATCTGTAGTAGTTATACAGATATGGAGTTGTTGCACAAACATTTTAACCTGATTTTCGAAGTAAAAAAGGGGGCATAATTCTGCTCAATTGCAGGTAAAAGTTATGGGCCTTGGTCAGTAACCTACCATGATGACCCCAAACACATGTGTGATGTTTCAATTGACTATCTGTAGTAGTTACAGAGATATGAACTTGTTGAACGCAACCTTAACCAGAGCATTATGGCGATGCCGACGAACTGGTGAGTAATAAAGCTCCAACTATTCGGTGAATAGTCGAGCTAAAACATTCTTTATGAGGACTATTTTGGGTACATTTAATAACTTTAAGCATCATAAGAGTGATTGTCAAACAAAATATTAAGTACATAAACCACTATAAGACACTGTAACTAAAAAACTTTGTTTTATACTTAACACAAATATAACAACATGATAAAAACAATAAAAATAATAGCACATTTGTGTCTGTGTCCATCGTTTTGGCACTGCGTTAGGGTCGCTGCACTGCATTTGGATTATACGGGTACAGGGCATGAGGATTTACCTACAGTTCAGACTCAACCGCCTGAAATCTGTCATGTAATCATTTCTAAATGTCATTATTTTATTGGTAATCAACCAAGGTGAGTGTTTTGATGCGTCTTTACAAAGAAATTCCCCACCCCCTAGCAGCCAAGTTTTTTAACAAAACAAAATTATTTTAAGGAATTTGGTAGACAGTCACCCAAGAAACATTACTGTGAAATAAATTAAATATCGGATCAATAGTTTCAGACAAGAAGATTGTCAATGTTGCCTATGTAGCCATATTAGAAAAATCTTCCCCACCCCTTGGTGGCAAGTTTTTCAACAGATCAAAATTTATGTCAAGGAATTAGGTACAAGGTCACCAAAGGAACATTTCTGCCAATATTATTTTCGAAATCCCATCAGCAGTTATGGATAAAAAGATTTTTCAGAGTTATACCAGGGTCAACATCATTCCAAGGAATCTAGTAGAGCAGGTCACAAGAACGCTACATGCCAAGTTGTGTCACATTCAATTCAGCGGTTTTAGAGAAGTCGAATATTGATGACAAACGACGGACGACAGACGGTGCTCAGGTGAGCTAACAGGTAAACAAATCTGGGTTGATGTTACCTCCCTTGTTAAAAGGCTACAAACCATCAGGTTTTGGCATTTTTGCTGAAAATGTGTATCAAATGACCGTCTGGGGAAGTAAACCTACAATACCACAACATATGAAGGTCACTTTGTAAAATGCCGATTTACCTTAAGGTGGCAAATTCAGTTTCATGGGTGTTGTACACAATCAGTCAGGGGCTGGGCTCGAACTGCTGCCCAGAATCTACCTGCAAACAAATCAAACACATTTACAGAATTATTGTGTCTGTGGCTATTAAAATGGCTGGAAATAAGCTTTCTTCATACTTTCAGAATTTTTTCTCTCTAAAATTGCGGGTTTTTTGGAGCAATTTTTCCAATTTTCAACAACAAAATGCAACTTCTTTCACTACCTGCTCAGACTTATAACTTACTAAATACTTGTTTGCAACAGAGAAACATGGTGGTCAAAGGATAAGATTTTTCAATAAATCATCATGTCCAAATGCCCTTTCAAAATTTGTGCCAAAATGGCGACCAGAGCTAGGAATAAGTCTGTCTGCAAATTTCAAGGTGAGAAACACAATGTTCACAAGCTTTTTCTTCAATTTCAATTTGACCTAGTGACCTAGTGTTTGACCCCACATGACCCAGTTTCGAACTCATCTGAGATATCATTGGGACAAATGTTCTGAGCAAGTTTCATGAAGATTTGGCAATAAATGTGGTCTCTAGTGTTCACAAGGTAAAATTGACGAACAACTAATGACGGACAAAAGACGATCACAAAAGCTCACCATGAGCATGTTGTGTTCAGGTGAGCTAAAAAGAACTGTCTGGACTGTTGAATGGCATTTTGGTATAATTTATTGAGAACAGGGGGGCGCACATGTTTAGAAAGATTTTCATTGTTAGGCACACTTACAACAGGTAGTTTAATAAATTAAAAGTTTAAATGTGGATAATCACTTCTATAAAACAGTGATATGACAAAAAAAGCAGGATACTGTATTAAAAGTATCAACAAGTGATCAAAATATATAATATGATTCAGATATAATGGCATCTTGATCATTTTTAACAATTTGATCAAAATTATTGCCAGAAAATAATAATCTTAAGGGTTAAAACAATATTTGTACACATCAAAAGACTGATAACTGGGTCTTCCCCATTTTATATAAATCTGCAATAAAAATGGGGCTTTTTATGTTCAGGTCAACCCCTTTTTCCATTTTTGCATCAAAATTCATTTACCCTATGGATGAAACAAAAATCATTAACTCAATTTTAGTTGCAAATATATCCAAAATGTTGGTGTCTTTTATACAATTTTAGTTGCAAATATATCCAAAATGTTGGTGTCTTTTATACAAGTAATGATTGAAGATTATAAAATAAGGCAACATAAGGCATTAAAGAAGATAAAAGTATTGATATTTATCAATTTTCTATGGAAGCTCAGCATAAACTTGAAGCTGACAGAACAGATAAAATAATATGTTGCCTTAAAGATTTTGGTTTTCCTGGACTGGTATGTTTTTTCACTTAAATCTTTTAATTTAATTTTCATCTAAGACGTATATTTTACTAAAAAACAAGTAAGAACAAATTTACCATGTACTTAATGAAAATGTGAAGAAAAACTATCATACTCCTTAAAAAAATAGACAGCTATATTTAGGCAATTCCACAACAATAGTTATCAAATGTGAAATAAATTATGCATTTTAAGTTTAATACACCATTTATACCTAAACTAAATATATTAATAATTAAAACATAGTTTGAGTTCAATAAACTTTTTTTATGCTGGTAATTTAGGCTGCATCTTCACGAACAGGCACAGTCAGAAAAACATGTGTACTGTGCTGAGCACCAGGTTTGAGCCCCAGGGAAGCATTCCGAGAGATTTGTGGCAATTCTCTTCCTTCAGCTGCAAAAATATTTTAAAACAATCCAAAAACTGATTGTTTTCCACTACATATTTAACACTATACATACAAAACTGTCCAGTATATGTGCAACCCAACCTAGTAAGCAATACTTTTCAGTGTAAGGTAAAATTAATGTCAAAACTGTGTACTGAATGGACCCTTATTAGTATTCTGATCATGAAGAAAAACTGGTGCAAAATGGCACACATATCAAGTACAAGTACTCAACTATTAAAGTGTCTGACACAACATACTTGAAATTCATGACTTGTAGGTTCATTTACTTACATGTATACTGTAAGAATATATAGAAATACGGACAAACACAAATACGTGCGACTAATATTACTTATACTAATATATTAATTGTACATTTAAGCAATACAATTTCGTAGTTCAAGCATTGAAATGAAAACTATCACATTATCCTCTAATGAATTACGTTCTGATTTTATAGACAAATATCAATATATTCAGAAATTTCAGAATGAAAATACAATTCTTTCACTTTCTTGTTTTACTGACATGTGTTTCATCTCCTTATTATCAGGATTCAAGCTGGTTCATCATAATTATGTACGATCTGGTGATGGTTATTTATATGGCTCCGATTTTCTTTCAGTAAGCATTCCCTTTTTGCTGGTATTTACAATTTTCGTTTGACCGTTGTTTTTGTATATACCACGAAAAATATGTGACTTTCCGTTTCAATCCTTTAAATTTTTCATTATGTCAAAATATTTATCTGTTTGCATTTCGTCTGTATATTTATGATACTAACAAGTATAAAATAATGTGATTATATAAAAGAATGTACTTATATTAAAAATATCATGTGTTCGATAGGAATCGGAACCAAACGGGCATATTACAAACTGGGTAACGAAACTTTCAGACAGTCACCGATATCGGCCGATCTTAGAAAAAAAACGGGGGAAATGATTACAGTTGTACTACGTTAATACTAGACAATTGTAAATATGACAAACAGCAACATCAGCATAACTTACAAAATGCCTTAAAATGGGGTCCTTGGTCAATCAGATTGGCCAAGGTTGAGGGGGGGCTCTGTTAACAACAGATACATAAATTATTATTAACATTACAATTAAAATATGTGTTGCTACCTTCCTGTGCGCCCGGCCCAGCACTGCTCATGCGAGTTCCCGTGGGGGAGGAGGGGAAATTAATAAAAGGGGTAGGGGAATTCCTGCAGATTGAGAAGAATGTTTATTGTACACACTCAGAACCACATTTCAAAAATTAAATGGATTCAGAGATGGCAATTATTTGTCAATTTGCCTTAAGTCCCAGAGATATAAATTTAAATTACCACTGTAAAGGAAAGTATAAAATGAAAATATTGCTAAAATAAGCAATAATTAGAGCACTGTACAGTGAAAAACTGTTCAGTAATATAAATAAATGTTTAAATAATTAAAATTCCCCAGAAAGAGGAGAATATTTATTTAAATAATGTTTTAAATACAAATTGTGTTCTTGATTAGCTTCAGGTCCCCTATTTTATATAAACTTTATAAGTTATCTTGCATTCTACCAGGTATGTTGCCAGAGATTTGGATACTGGCAATTTATGTTTGCCAATAGGATTTAGGATGCTTTTCAGAGTGAAATCAATGTCACTGTCAGCAGGTGGTTGGCAGTAAAAGGGATCCTACATTGCAGGGTTGTCATTATTAACCGATTGCGGATCGAATTCATTGTTTAAAATTGTGAGAAAATTGTGTTTTTTCGGGAACTTTAAAATTGTGATCGGTAATATCGATCTCGCATATAGCGAACAAATTGACGAGGAACTATGTAGTTAGAACGCATTAGGGGCAGAATCCATAAGTGTTGATTCGTCCATACACGAACATGTTTTGCCCTCTATAAATGATTTTAAACCAGAAAAAACAAAGGTTTCACATCACCAAAAGCCATTTTCTGATAAGAAATGTCTAGAGTTAGTTAAAACATTATTGATGGATCTGAGAATAGGGTACCTCACAGGAATCTTTTTTATCTGCAGGATAATTTCTGCACAGATACCTCAGAAACTGAAAAGAAAAGACTGCTTCCCAAAAATTAAATCATAACAAACTCTCAGATTATTGGTGGCTTTCTTTTGTAGAAGGCCAGGGCATGTTCTGCATATTATGTAAAAAAAACAAAAACACAACATGAAACACTCCCTTAATAAAAGAGACATATTTGTTAATACACCTGGTACACGGTTTTTAGAAGATACTTTAAAGGCCAATTCTAGATCTAAGATCAATATGTCAGCAATTGAAACTGAACTGAGAAGGAAACAGTAGCAGCAGCTGCAGCTAGTAATTACACAGAGGAACGGGTGCAGACAGATGACACTCAGTTGGTTATTGGACAGGATGAACTCAGAATGGAGACAGAAGCAGCCTTGAAAATACTGCAGATAGAGGTTAGTGATTCTGATGATTCAGATGGTGAAGAGTTTTAAAGCTAATTTAGGTATATTAAATACATTCAAAACAGTGACTTTTGTACTCAGGATAGCAATATTTTGACCTCCAAAATTCGTTTTCGGTCGGGGGCCTGCACCCCCCTGAGCCCCCTGGACCTACAAAGGGACCTAGCCGGCCCCCTTGAACCCTGGCCTGATCGGTTACTTTTCAGAAAAAAAACGTTTGTTTCATTTGATAATGACAGCCCTGCATTGTGGACATAGGGGGTCAAGCTTCAAAATATATGTTCCCTAGCAGGCTAAAGACTGGTCCCCATCCTCAGTCAGCTAAATGCAATTGTCATTAACGATTTTAGTAGAATATTGATTCGGCCGACTGAGGGTTTTTCAGGACAATAGAAAAAGGGGCATATTATTCCATTCCTGCATAACAAAGGCCTTAGCTAGGGAGTAAATTTCTGTTGGAGCTAGTGGGACCAACTCCGTTTTGAGGCCCTTCTTGGCCACCCTGTCCACCTGATAATTCCCTGGGATGTCGACATGTGCTGGGCACCAGACTAAGGATACCTGTAAAGTCTTGTATAAGCAACGTTGATTCTATTCCAAAATTTCAGTTGAAATGTCAGGTCTAGACCTGCTACTTCTATTTTCGATGGACTGAAGTCATGATACAGAGTCCGAGAAATAGCAGTTTTAGTTCGCTTGTTAACATATATTCAGCACATAGCAAACCTAATAGCCAAAAGTTCAGCCGAATGAAGAGAAAGGTTGTTGCTGAGTCTGAATGTTCTTACAACGTTTTTTGGAAGGAATTACAAATGAGTTGGCTACCAAACAGAAGTCAGGGCATTTGGAGCTGTCTGTGTAAATTGTTAAATGCTCAGTATACTAAATATTAATATAATTGAGAGCTTCATAGAAGTTTGTTGACATCCTGGAAATGAAACAGCCTGGGGGGATTCAGGTCTGTCACAGTGACCGTTTTGAGACCGGCCTCCCCCACCAGGGTCTGGGTGCTGGCCCCAAATGGAAGGGCAGCATGCTTCTTTTTTAGCTCCCAGCCCCTGATGAAGGTATTGATCCCAAATAGCTTATTGACAGGGTATGAGAGTTTTAGCCGTGTCTGGACTGGGCCATGGCCCACTAATGGAGGGTCTGTTGTTTTCAGCACAGAGAGAGGGGCAGCACACCGGCTTCTTTTTCTAATTTACTATATGGTGTACACGGCAGTGCCCACAGGACTATCCTGAGGGCCTTGCTTTGTATGGTATCGACCATTTTAAGGGCATTTGGTATAGAATATGAAATATTTGGGCCCAATAATCTATCTTTGGATGAATAAAGGACTTATAGAGAAGGAGGCTATTTTTATCTGACCCGAAACCTGTGCCTCTCAACCTAATTAAATGTAAGTCCCTTTCAAGCTATTGAGCGGAAACCATTTTTTATTTTTAGTAACAGAGACCTCGACCTTGGCACCACCCACGAGTCTTGATATGAAGTATCTATTAAGTTTCATTAAAATATCTCAATGCATTTTCAAGTTAAACCATTTTTATATTTTTAGTAACAGTGACCTTGACCCTGCAAACACCAAATGCAATCCCAAGCGAGGTCTCGATATAAGGTATCTATGTATTACGTTTCATTAAATATCTCAATGAGCTCTGAAGTTATGGTAACAGTGACTTTAACCTTGACCCATCTCACCCCAGATGCAATGCCAAGCAAGGTTTTGATATAAGGTATGTATGTATTAAGTTTAATTAAAATACCTCAATGCGTTCTCAAGTTATTGAGCAGAAACAGTTTTTATATTCTAAAACACAGTAACCTTGACCCCACCCACCCTATATGCAATCCCAAGCGAGGTCTTGATATAAGGTATCTATGTATTAAGTTTCATTAAAATATCTCAGTGCGTTATCAAGTTACTGAGCAGAAACCTTTTTTCTATTTTTAGTTAAAGTGACCTTGACCCCACCCACCCCATATGCAATCCCAAGCGAGGTTTTGATATAAGTTATCTATGTATTAAGTTTTATTAAAATATCTCCAGTTATTGAGTGGAAAGCGATTATATATTTTTAGTAACAGTGACCTTGAACCCACCCACCCGATATGCAATCCCTATCGAGGTCTCGTTATCTATGTTTGAGGTTTCATTACAGTAACTTAAGCCGTTCTCAAGTCAGAGAGCGGAAATGAAAAGTTGAGAAACTAGCTTACCAAAAAACTTGAACCTATCCAAATAGCTTGTATGTAAAATTTATAAGTATAAAAAAACACATAGTTTTGACAAATTTCAAAATTGGCCTATGAGTTCATTTTAATACAGGGAATAAGTGTTTTCAGTTTGAATGAAATCCCTCAAACCATTCCCGAGAACCCAGCTTACCGAAAAGCTTGAACCTGTCCATATAGCTTATATGTACATTTTCTAAGTGTTAAAAGGCCCAAAATTGTGACAAACTTCAAACTAGAGAAATCAAAATTGGCGTTTGATTTCATTTAAAGATAGGGAAAAAGTGTTCTAAGTTTGAATGAAATTCCTCAAGCCATTCCTGAGAAACCAGCTTACTGAAAAACTTAAACCTGTCCATATAGATTATATATAAAATAAAATAAGTGTAAACAGGCCCATAATTTTGACAAATTTCAAACCAGAGTTACCAAACTTGGCTTATAAGTTCATTTTATTATGGGAAATAAATTATTAAAGTTTGAATTAAATACCTAAAGCCATTCCTGAGAAACTAGCTTACTGAAAAACTTTAACCTAGCTCGGACGCCGACGCCAAAGCCAAAGCCGGGGTGAGTAGAATAGCTTGCCTTTTCTTCTAAAAGGTGAGCTAAAAATCATTTTGGTACTGCCTAAAAATAATGCCATAGTGTTTTTACTGATTGATTGCCAAACAGGATTCCTACTGTTTTTGTGGGTGAAATTTTGAATCCCCAATCAATTGCCCATTTCCATATAGAGTCCAGCCCTACTTATGCCTTTTTTGCAGGGTTAACAGCTTGAACCCCATTAACAAAGTGTCAGAATCATCAGCAAATTGAGAGATAATTATGCCTGTAGATTTAATGCTTTCAGGCAGGTCATTGACAATTATGGAGAAAAGCAGGGGAGAGATGACAGGCCCCTGTGAGGTGCCCCTTCAGTTCTTACTTCATCTTAACTCACACCATCAACTCTGACCTTTATTTTGCGACCCTCTAGGAAAGCCCGTATATAGTGGAGAAAGTGTCCGGTGATACACAGCTAGATGTGTTAAAATGACAAAATTACAAGTTAAATCATAGGCAAAAATGAAAATGAAAAATTAACAAAGGGCAATAACTCCAGAATTATAAAGTGCAGAGAAACGGTTCTTGTGCACTGCACTTCTCCTCAATGAGATCTATCCGCCTATGAAGTTTCAAGTTAATACCTCTTACAGTCTAAGAGTTATGCTCCAGGTAAAAACGAAGTACGAAAAATTAACTAAGGGCAATAACTCCAGAACCATGAAGTGCAGAGTAATGGTTCTTGTGCACTGCACTTCTCCTTAATGAGATATATCCATCCATGAAGTTTCAAATTAATAGCAGAAACGGTTTTGAAGTTATGAAAGAAAAACATGAAAAATGCGGACGGACGGACAGACAGGGTGATTATTATAGGGCAAGCACAAAAAAATTGCGGGGCCCTAATTATCACTATGAACATACTCTGTGTGCAGAGAAAGATGAAAGGGTCTGACTCCTTAATAGCACTTAGAATTTTTCAGAATTTAAATCATGTTCACCTTTTTCCAGCAGATCATTGTTGTTCTAAAAAAATGCAATTCCTCTCAATTTAGATCACTGAAAAACCAAGAAGGCCAAAAGGCCCTAGGGCGCTCACATGAGTATGAAGATCTGGGCCATGCAGTTTCAGGAGGTCTTTTTGTTATATAAGTCTATATAAACCATATGACCCCCAGGGCAGGGCCACATTTTACCCCAGGAGAAAAACTTTAGCAATCTTTGTAGAGGACAACTATATAATGTTACACACCTAATTCAAAACCTCTGGGCCTTGTGATTTCAGAGGAGA
Source organism: Congeria kusceri (assembly GCA_027627225.1). NCBI lineage: Eukaryota > Metazoa > Mollusca > Bivalvia > Myida > Dreissenidae > Congeria > Congeria kusceri. The sequence continues at coordinate 2,254 of JAPFQT010000624.1, read as the reverse complement.
AGATTTTTAAACTCCACTTTTGCCATATAATTCTACAGAAACAGTGAGACGCCCCGGGCATGGATTCTTTTAACCCCAGGGACATAATTTGAAGACTCTTTGTTGAGGACCACTACTCAATGTTACATTCCAAATACAAATCCTTTTGGACTTTTGGTTTCAAAGAAGATTTTTAAATACATTTCGCTATAGAGTCTTTAGAAACCATGTAACTCCAAGGGGTGACTTCTTTTTACCCCAGTGGCATAATTTAAACAATCTTCATAGAGGAGCAAATATATCATGTTTCATGCCAAAATTAATATGAAACCTCCGGGCCTTGTAGTTTCAGAGAGGAATTTTTAAAGCCGACTTGCCATATAAGTCAGTTGAAACAAAAAACAAGAGCTGTCTTAGATCGACTATTCAACTGTTTTGTCAGAGTTATTGGCCTTTATCACTACAAAAAGGGGCATTATTATGCTAAAATGCTGGTCACAGTTTCGTGCCTTGGCCAGTGACCTTATAAAATGACCTTGAAGACATGTGTGAAGTTTTAATTGAATATCTGTAGCAGATATAGAGATATAAAAATGTTGCACGCAAGCTTTAATCTGAAATTTCTAAGTACAAAAAGGGGAATAATTCTGCTAAATTGCAGGTCAGAGTTATAGGCCTTGGTCAGTGACCTTATATAATGACCCTGAAGACATGTGTGAAGTTTTAATTGAATATCTTAGTAGTTATAGAGATATTGAGTTGTTGCACGCAAACTTTAACCTGAAATTTCTAAGTACAAAAAGGGGTATAATTCTGCTAAATTGCAGGTCAGAGTTATGGGCTTTGGTCAGTGACCTTATATAATGACCCTGAAGAAATGTGTGAAGTTTCAATTGAATATCTGTAGTACCGTAAAATATATATATTTTCGGACACTTAAAAATAATTTTAAAAATTTTTGTCCGATAATTTGGATACACAAATATATTCCCAAATAACAGGTGTCCGAAAATTTATAGACACTATGACAATATTGCAATTACATTCGGATATGTCTGGTGTATAACGTTTTTTGCCGAATATACACGGATAGTATCGATAAATGATTTTGCGTGCTTGTTAAATACCACGCCGAAAAGTATTAATAATTTTTAGCGATGTTTGCAATTAATTTTAAATAATTTCATATGTTTGATTTTGTTTTACAGAAAATTACGCCAAGACTGCATTTTTGTCGACCAAGTTCAAAGATGAAAAAATTAAGCACAATTTATTGGTACATAATTAAGACTGGTTCAGACTGCTTCCTTAATAGGATAATTTCAACAGCATATTTAATATACGATATCAATACCGGTATACACAATTGGGTAAACCCATTATTTATTGCACATGGCTCTGAACCAAATGACGCCTATGTAACGGTCCACCGCCTCCACTCATTCATCTGCCAGGTTTTATGACCTTCATCAGGTTGTAAAAACACATGTGCGATGTGTCACCGGATTAACGCAAACAGGTTCAAATTCTTCTTAAATACCACTGTCATATCAAATGTCCGAAAATTAAGATTCATTAATTATGGTTTAAAATCAGGATGTCAAAAAATATACAGTAACAAAAAATAATTATTTTGGCTAAAAAAGAAGGTGTCCGAAAATATAGATATTTTACGGTAGTTATAGAGATATGGAGTAGTTGCACGCAAACTTTAACCTGAATTTCTAAGTACAAAAAAAGGTAAAACGGGCCTAATTCTGCTAAATTGCAGGTCAGAGTTAGGGGCCTTAGTCAGTGACCTAACATAATGATCCCAAAAACATGTGTGAAGTTTCAATTCATAATTCTGCTTAGATGCTGGTCACAGTTATGGGTCTTGACCTTATATAATGACCCTGAAGGCACGTGTGAAGTTTCGATTGAATATCTGTAGTAGAATGCTAACTTTAACCTGGTTTTGTAAGAACAAAACAGGGCATAATTCTTAATTGAAGGTCAGCGTTATGGGCCTTGGTCAGTGACCTCCCATAATAACCCCGAAAACATGTGTGAAATTTCAATTGAATATCTGTAGTAGTTACAGAGAAATGGACTTGTTGCGTGCAAACCTTAACCAGAGCATTACGTCAACGTCGATGCCAATGAACGGGTGAGTAGTATAGCTCGAACTATTCGGTAAAGAGTTGAGCTAAAATGTATGACCCCCAGTGTATGGCCAACTTTACCCCAGGGGCATAATTTAAACAATCTTTGTAGAGGACCACTATACAATGTT
>JAPFQT010000623.1:0-64000 GCA_027627225.1 Congeria kusceri | reverse complement strand
CATGGAATGTTTCAGGCCGTGCGTCGATGTTTGGGCGTCCGCAGCGATCTGAACCGAGCTCAGTCGGGCAGCACCCGCCCGTGGAACAGCAGTTTCCTCGCGACACGTGGTAATCCGCTTGCAGGCCACCGATGAGACCCGAGTACCGCTAATTGGGGCGTGTAGCCGTAACAGCAAGTACGAACTCGTATAGCATTCATAATAACGGTATTCACTGGTGACGACAAGAAAACATATATTGTGACCCTTATGTACGGTTATAACTATATAACTATGTATATAACTATATAAATTACTATTTGTAAATATATTATATAACTAAAAATTGGTATATCTATAGACCAGGTTATGCAACTATATTGATCTACGACTGCTACTAATTATACTTATAATGATTAGACTGTTAACATTTATTTATAATTAATACAATGTAATAGTATAATGAAATTAAATTCTATCACACTTAATCATTTATAATATTAATATTATTGTTGTTATTCTTATATTATTATTATTGTTGTTATTATTATTATTATCATCATTATTATTATTATTATTATTATTATTATTATTATTATTGTTCTTCGTAGGTGTTGTATTATAATTATGTATGTACTTCTGGTGTAAATAGTTTATTCGATTCATGGGCTATACCGAAAGTTAATATTTGTGAGTTTTGCCGTGTTCTAAAAATAGACACTGCTTACTCTGCTCTCCGTATATAATGCGAATATTTTCGACTGTTAGTGTCTACGGCCATATCACGTTGAAAACACCGGTTCTCGTCCGATCACCGAAGTTAAGCAACGTCGAGCCCGGTTAGTACTTGGATGGGTGACCGCCTGGGAATACCGGGTGCTGTAGACTTTTTCCGTTTTTGTTTTCTTTTTTTGTCGCACTATTCCGTACTAACAACGTACTGTTGCTTTTGGTGCTTTTGATGATGTTTATGTTGGTATTTTTTTTTTTCATGTTGCTTGCCAGTGTGCACCGCGACTGAAGTTGACTCTTTCAGCTGAAGGCAAGAATGTTTCTATGTGTTCGTTATGTGAGGTTGAATTTCATAAATAATTATGTTAAAGCGCGGATTCATCGAACGCAAGCACAAGCCACTCGATTGACTGTTAGTCGACGTCGGAAAACGTTTCAAACCGGAAGTACACAACATTAGCGTACGATGAAATTTTCGTGTGATTCTGGCATGCGCACGTGAAATATGTCTACGGGGATGCATTCTAAATCACGAGCGCGCGCCATTATGGCGAACGACGAGCGCGCATCGTACATTTCGTGTGTCCGTGGCAAAACGTGCGACGAATATAACTGGTTCGTACATAAGGCTTTCCAGGAATGGAGACGGTATCGCTTCTCGGCCTTTTGGCTAAGATCAAAGTGTAGTATCTGTTCTTATCAGCTTAATATCTGATACGTCCCCCATTGGGGGACTTCGATATTAAACTGATTTTTGGACACAGATGAGATGTCAGGGGCTTGCTCCGCTCTCGTCACGGGTTGGCCCGGTATTGCAGTACCTCCGGGATCGGCCCACTTAACCAGAACCAATAATCAGCCATGGAATGTTTCAGGCCGTGCGTCGATGTTTGGGCGTCCGCAGCGATCTGAACCGAGCTCAGTCGGGCAGCACCCGCCCGTGGAACAGCAGTTTCCTCGCGACACGTGGTAATCCGCTTGCAGGCCACCGATGAGACCCGAGTACCGCTAATTGGGGCGTGTAGCCGTAACAGCAAGTACGAACTCGTATAGCATTCATAATAACGGTATTCACTGGTGACGACAAGAAAACATATATTGTGACCCTTATGTACGGTTATAACTATATAACTATGTATATAACTATATAAATTACTATTTGTAAATATATTATATAACTAAAAATTGGTATATCTATAGACCAGGTTATGCAACTATATTGATCTACGACTGCTACTAATTATACTTATAATGATTAGACTGTTAACATTTATTTATAATTAATACAATGTAATAGTATAATGAAATTAAATTCTATCACACTTAATCATTTATAATATTAATATTATTGTTGTTATTCTTATATTATTATTATTGTTGTTATTATTATTATTATCATCATTATTATTATTATTATTATTATTATTATTATTATTATTGTTCTTCGTAGGTGTTGTATTATAATTATGTATGTACTTCTGGTGTAAATAGTTTATTCGATTCATGGGCTATACCGAAAGTTAATATTTGTGAGTTTTGCCGTGTTCTAAAAATAGACACTGCTTACTCTGCTCTCCGTATATAATGCGAATATTTTCGACTGTTAGTGTCTACGGCCATATCACGTTGAAAACACCGGTTCTCGTCCGATCACCGAAGTTAAGCAACGTCGAGCCCGGTTAGTACTTGGATGGGTGACCGCCTGGGAATACCGGGTGCTGTAGACTTTTTCCGTTTTTGTTTTCTTTTTTTGTCGCACTATTCCGTACTAACAACGTACTGTTGCTTTTGGTGCTTTTGATGATGTTTATGTTGGTATTTTTTTTTTTCATGTTGCTTGCCAGTGTGCACCGCGACTGAAGTTGACTCTTTCAGCTGAAGGCAAGAATGTTTCTATGTGTTCGTTATGTGAGGTTGAATTTCATAAATAATTATGTTAAAGCGCGGATTCATCGAACGCAAGCACAAGCCACTCGATTGACTGTTAGTCGACGTCGGAAAACGTTTCAAACCGGAAGTACACAACATTAGCGTACGATGAAATTTTCGTGTGATTCTGGCATGCGCACGTGAAATATGTCTACGGGGATGCATTCTAAATCACGAGCGCGCGCCATTATGGCGAACGACGAGCGCGCATCGTACATTTCGTGTGTCCGTGGCAAAACGTGCGACGAATATAACTGGTTCGTACATAAGGCTTTCCAGGAATGGAGACGGTATCGCTTCTCGGCCTTTTGGCTAAGATCAAATTGGTTTGTGCGATAAAGCCAGCTTTGAAATGAGTTCATTTGACGTGATTTCCGTGGATTTACCCGCGATAGAAGGCAAAGCCGTGATGTCTGCAATTATGGACCGGTCGATCAGGCTCTTCAACAAGCAAGGGATCAGCTCGTACGAGGCGGTGAGGGCGCTGATGTCATCAAATGTGACACCGGATGAAATTGAGACAATTTCAAAAGGTATGTCAAATCAGTCTCTTGAAGTTGTTTTCAAATATAAAGATGTGATGAACAAGATCCCGAGTACCGGACAAACGCTGATCAATGGGAACAAAGTTTTTGAACTTTCAAGGCTTGGAGTCAAGAGAATTATGTTGAAAGTTCATTGGTTGCCGGTATATTTTGATGCAGGGCTATTAAAGACCATTTTTTCATCTTATGGAAAAGTTCTGAATGTGTCGGATGAGTATTTTACATTCGAGGAGGACTTTAAAATAGCGTCGGGTGTGAAACGAGTTTTCATTGAGGTAGACACAGAGAAGGCAAGGCTGATTCCTCATTTGCTGAAATTTAAATGTGGCACGAAAGCGCTAGTGACCATGTACGGGCGGTCCCCCCTGTGCCTGCGGTGTCATACTGTCGGGCACGTCCGGAGGGAGTGCCCGGGACGGGTCACTGTCGCTCCGGTGATTGTTTCAGGGGTCCCCCGGACCGAGGAAGCTGTGTCGGCACAGTCGGCACAGCAACCACCATCGACACAAGACACATCAGAGCCGGTATCACAACCGGCAGAACAGACAGAAGCGCAGCCAGCGGCGCAGAAAACGGCGCAGCCGGCGGCGCAGATACAGGTGCAACCGGCAGCGCAGAAAGCGGCGCAGCCGGCAGCACAGAAAGTGACGCAGTCGGTGGCGCAGACAGCGGCGCAGCCGACAGCGGACAAAACAACACAGAAAGCGGCGCAGCGGGCGGCACAGAAAGCGGCACAGCCGGCAGCGCAGTCAGCGACGCAGAAGAGAGCGACGCAGAAAAAGGAGCAGCCGATAACGCAGTCAGAACAGATGGATGCGGAAGATCTTAACGAGGAAGAGGATATTGATGTCGATCCGAGCCGTGGGGAGCGTCGGACCCGAGAAGAGGATCTGACGCCCAGGCCTAAAAATAAAAGAAGGACTACCCCAAAAGGCAAGTCAACCCCAGAAGGTACAGGATGGGCAGATACGCTGTCCCAAGACGGCATGTTCGATAATTTACTGGCGACACAGTCGCCTCACTCGTAAAGTTTGTGTAAAATAATATACATATGTAAATATATAAAAACATATAAAAATGGAAACAAAAAGTATAAAAATTCAAAATAAAAAAATATATATTTTTTTAAGTACTTACCTTTCTTTTTTTCTACTTACCTGTGTTTTGGATTCCTGTTCACTATGTGTTCCTGAAATAGAAAATAAATATATGTATTTATTTTACGTAAGACATAAATGGTCAGTTTATACAAGAAAGATTAGTAATAATATAGAAATAATACTTACCTACTTTTCAGCAATTAACTCCCCTTTGCATAAATGTCCGAGTTCTTATGCTTGTTTTTATAAAAACCGGTTTGTAAATCTTGCCAGGTTTACACACCTGCTACATGTATTAAAGTCTTCTTTCCACTGCTACCCATGTCACGGTAGACTAAATATCGATAAACGCAATGAACATCTAATACACAGTTTACATATTGATTTATATGTCGTCTGCTATTGGTTTTACCAACGATGTATTCATAGGTTTAATGTATTTAAACGTCAAATAACTTTTTGGATAGTAATATATTACTGTTGTAGACGTTTTCTAGTTTATTTGAATAGTTTTTATGTACAGTATCAGTTTAAAATATATTTCATTAAACAATATCATTTCGCATCTAAATTACCTGTTAGGTTTATAATTCACTCTTACGTATTGTTTATCGATACGTCGTACTGTATACAGGTAAAGATAGCAGCGGTCAGTGTTGTTTTAAAGGCTTTGCTCGCCCTAGTCACAACTTACTACACTGTGATTTATATATGTAATTTGCACAATGTTTCAGTATTTAGCACTTATATATTATTGTGTGAATCTCTAAATTAGATCAAAAATGGCAAATCTAAAAATAGCAACTTTGAATGTGAACGGTCTTATCACCAAAGAAAGACAACTCTTTTTACATAACTTTTTGTCTTCAAATAATTTTGACATACTTTGTTTGCAAGAAACTCACGTTAATAATTTTATAACTGCAAAGAATATTGAAAAGGTTTTAACTTTGAAAAATAAAATTGTATGGAGCTTTGGAGAGGGTCGATGTAAAGGTGTTGCTATTATTGTAATAAATCCCAATATAAAAATAGATTGCTTTCAAAGTGACCTAGAAGGGAGATTACTTTATGTTGATTTATCTGTTCTTGATTTTAAATTTAGAATTATTAACATTTATGCTCCAAATATAGAACATGAAAGGAATGAATTTTTTGAAAGTTTAAATACTCATTTAGTCACTAGTAGACATGTAATAATAGCAGGAGATTTTAATTGTGTTTTAAATACTAGAGTAGACAAAATTGGTGGTAATGTTGATAGAGGAAGTGTTGGTTCTAAACCTCTGTCACAAATTGTTTCTAAATTTAATTTATTTGATGCATACAGATATTTATACCCAAAACAAAAATGTGTTACATGGTTTAGAAAATTAGGCGATGATGATAATTCTTATATAGGATGTAGATTAGATAGATTTTATGTCAGTAAATTATTACAGACAAATGTTATAAATTGCACTAATATGCCTTTCTCAATTTCAGATCATGATCAGGTATTATTAGAATTAAATATTGAACATACCATTACTTTTGGTAATTCATATTGGAAATTTAACAATTCATATTTAGAAGACAATGACTTTATTGAAGCTTTTAAATATTATTGGGCAATTATATCAAGAACTAATGACATTACTTTAGAATACTGGGAAAATATGAAACTTTTGATAAAAGAATTTTGCATTGACTACGGTAAATGTAAACGAAATGAAATATATTGCAATGTTAAACTTTTACGAAACCAATATAAAACATCTACGGATTTAAAAGAAAAACATGAATGTAAAATACAGATTACTAAATTAGAAAATGAGTTACACAAAGGCTTTGTTATTAGAAGCAAGTCAACACTCATTGATAGTAATGAAAATCCTTCTTCTTGTTTTGCTAACATTGAACAGTCACATGGTTTAAATAAAACCATAACATATATTAATTATAATGCAACAGATTGTAAATCTTCTGAAACTATTTTAAACAGTTTTAGAGATTTTTATTCAACATTATATACAAGTGAACCTGTTAATGATTCTCTAAATGACCTATTTTTAAATGATTTACCCAAAGTTTCCAATGAAGATAATGAAATGTTATCACAAAATATAACGACAGAAGAAATTTTAATTGCTTTAAAAGACATGGAGAAAAATAAATCCCCTGGCAGTGATGGTCTGACTGCAGAATTTTATTCGAAATTTTTTGATTTGTTTGGAAACGTATTAAAAGCTATTTATGATAAATGTATTGAATTAGGTTACATGTCTTCATCACAAAAGTTATCATATATAACACTTCTATGTAAAGATAAAAATAATACTTCTGATGTAAAAAATTACAGACCGATTTCCTTGTTAAATGTTGATAGAAAACTTCTTTCAAAAATTATAACAAATAGATTAGGTGCTGTTTTACCGTCTATTATTTCTGACAGCCAAACTTGTTCAATAAAAGGAAAAACTATTTTTGATAATGTTCATCTACTAAGAAATATTTTTGATTATTGTGAACAAAAGAATATTTCTGCATGTTTTATTAACATAGACCAGGAAAAAGCATTTGACAGAGTATCATGGGATTATATGTATAATGTTCTCAAATCTTTTAATTTTTCGCTACAATTTATATCCTTTATTAAAGTCCTATATGCTGATATAAAATCATCAGTTATTGTAAACAATCATATATCTGCACCTTTTGAATTATCAAGATCTGTAAGACAAGGCTGTTCACTCAGTCCTCTTTTGTATGTTTTATGTTTAGAACCTTTTATTCTAAAAATTAGAAATAACCCAATGATTAAAGGAATTAAAGTGCCTGGTTCAAACTTAGAAGTAAAAATTTCTGCATACGCTGATGACAACACTTCAATTTTATCAGATGATGTGTCCATATCCCATTTCTTTAAAGATGTCAAACTTTTCGAATCAATAAGTGGATCCAAAATTAATTATAAGAAATCTAATGGTGTTTTCATTGGAAAATGGAAAAGTAGATCCGATCACCCTTTTGGAATTTCATGGGTAAAACATTGTAAAGTCTTAGGTTACTATTTTGGATATGACATAAACTATGATGAAATATGGTCTAATTTATTTTTAAAATTCAGTAAAGTACTTAATTTATGTACATCCTTTAAACTTTCATATAAAGGTAAAAGCACCATTTTGAATTCATTAGCATTTTCAAAAATTTTGTATTATATAAGTGCAGGAAGTTTGCCCCAAATATATATCAATATGTTTCAAAAAGCTTGTTTTAAATTTATTTGGTCATCTTCTTTCGAACCTGTATCTAGGAAAACCTTATATTTACCGTTCATAAATGGCGGTTTAAACGTACCAAATGTCCTATATAAATGGTATTCTTTATTATTATCGCATTTGCAAAAGTTTATATCTGATTATAAAGCACCATGGACACATTTTACTAAATACTGGATAGGTTTTAAACTAAGAAAATACAATAAGAAATTTGAAAGTAATTCATATCCAAAAAGTGATTGTGTACCTGTTTTCTATGAAAATTGTCTCAAAGCTTTAAATACTATTTTAAAAATGCAAGAAGATGTTAATTTTATGAACATTACAACAAAAGAATTTTACCTTACATTGTTACAAGTAGAAGATACAAATGTAAAATGCAAAGTGAATTTTCCACAAATTCACTTTTCAACTTCCTTTAAAAATGTTTTTTCAAATGCTATTGACCCATGTCACAGAAATATTTGTTTTACCTTACTTCATGATGTAACTTATGTAAATTACTACCTTTATTTAAAAGGAATTTCTAAAATGAAACATTGCTATTTTTGCAAGAATATTGAAACTGTTTCTCACTTATTTATAGAATGTTCTTTTTTCAACACGTTAAATAGAGTAGTATTATACTTATTAAATATTGCATCAGATACCAAAATTACTCTTTCTGAAAAGATGTTTAGATTTTTTGATTTTAAATCAGACAGTGTAGGCCATAATTACACATTTTTGGTCCTTTTGTCAATTTCAAGGTATGTTATTTGGTACATTAGAAACCAAACCAAGCATCACAATAAGCATTTTAAAATTGTTGACAGTATTTCCATGTTTTTGTCATTATTAAGATTAAGAATAATTGTGGATTTTAAAAGAATGAATGAATACAAATTTTTAGAAACATGGGGATTATATGACATCATTGGTACAGTAAACAATGAACTTATTTTTGGTAAAGATGCTTTTGTAGAATTTTATGTCAAAAAGTATAAATTGTAACAAGTTTTCTTTCTGCTGTTTTCTTCTTCTTTCTGCTTTCAGGATGATGGCAGCCGGATGGTGACCTGGTGAGCCCTGGGGCTGTCATCCTGCCAGCGGAAAGTGGGAGATTTTGTTCTTTATGTAGTGTATTGTGTAAAGTGTTGTATTGTATATTGCATCATCCTGTTTCATGGTCGTTCCGTAGTGTTCCCATTTCAGTCATGGTTTTCATATTTGTTGTGTAACCCAGTATTGGGAATCATTTCATTTCATGCTTTCATATCCATATCACTCATACTTCATCACTATGTAGCCACGCCATACCATTGCCTCATATTCACTCATGTAGGTCCTATAGAACGACTGACTAACCTTTCTTTTATCAATGGATTATTTCTTTATATATTTAGTAAGTACCTCCTTTCATTACTATGTCACGTTTTTTTTTTCAGGCTGTGCTTGGTTTCGGGGCCCGAAGGGAGGTTGTGGTTATGTCCACCACGATCTCGCCGACGGCTCTGCACCCAGCTCCGCTGTAGACTACGGATGTCTGCGGGCGGTTGGTGGCCTTTTGCAGATGGGGAGGCCCGAGCCTCGTCATCCGGGAGACGCCGCCACCTGCTTGCACTTCCCCTTTGATTTTTATTTATTTCTTTTCATATTGTAATGTAATATTCCACTGGTATTATTAAGTACGTGACATTTCTTCATATATTCTGTATACTTTAAATTTATTGTTGATCCATTGATATACTAGCAGCGCCCGATACATACAGGTTTGTGAAACTGTTTGTATAATATCAATTTAAGACTATTATTTTAAAATTCAGTGTTAATTACGTGCAGACGTCAAAGACTGTTTTGTGTGTTCTACCATAAATATGTGATATATGTGATTGTTCACCATCTGTGATAGTATTTTAAACGTGCAGACGTGAAAGACTGTGATAGTGTTAATCATACCTGCCGACGTCAAAGACTGTTTTGTATTTTTATATCCATGTTGAAGTCTTTTTCTACCATCTAGATTCAATTTAGTATCTTTATATCGGGCCCTGGGCCGCTTTACTGCCCAGAAAAATTAATTTCATGAATAAAGTTTTATGAAAAAGAAAAAAAAGTATCTGTTCTTATCAGCTTAATATCTGATACGTCCCCCATTGGGGGACTTCGATATTAAACTGATTTTTGGACACAGATGAGATGTCAGGGGCTTGCTCCGCTCTCGTCACGGGTTGGCCCGGTATTGCAGTACCTCCGGGATCGGCCCACTTAACCAGAACCAATAATCAGCCATGGAATGTTTCAGGCCGTGCGTCGATGTTTGGGCGTCCGCAGCGATCTGAACCGAGCTCAGTCGGGCAGCACCCGCCCGTGGAACAGCAGTTTCCTCGCGACACGTGGTAATCCGCTTGCAGGCCACCGATGAGACCCGAGTACCGCTAATTGGGGCGTGTAGCCGTAACAGCAAGTACGAACTCGTATAGCATTCATAATAACGGTATTCACTGGTGACGACAAGAAAACATATATTGTGACCCTTATGTACGGTTATAACTATATAACTATGTATATAACTATATAAATTACTATTTGTAAATATATTATATAACTAAAAATTGGTATATCTATAGACCAGGTTATGCAACTATATTGATCTACGACTGCTACTAATTATACTTATAATGATTAGACTGTTAACATTTATTTATAATTAATACAATGTAATAGTATAATGAAATTAAATTCTATCACACTTAATCATTTATAATATTAATATTATTGTTGTTATTCTTATATTATTATTATTGTTGTTATTATTATTATTATCATCATTATTATTATTATTATTATTATTATTATTGTTCTTCGTAGGTGTTGTATTATAATTATGTATGTACTTCTGGTGTAAATAGTTTATTCGATTCATGGGCTATACCGAAAGTTAATATTTGTGAGTTTTGCCGTGTTCTAAAAATAGACACTGCTTACTCTGCTCTCCGTATATAATGCGAATATTTTCGACTGTTAGTGTCTACGGCCATATCACGTTGAAAACACCGGTTCTCGTCCGATCACCGAAGTTAAGCAACGTCGAGCCCGGTTAGTACTTGGATGGGTGACCGCCTGGGAATACCGGGTGCTGTAGACTTTTTCCGTTTTTGTTTTCTTTTTTTGTCGCACTATTCCGTACTAACAACGTACTGTTGCTTTTGGTGCTTTTGATGATGTTTATGTTGGTATTTTTTTTTTTCATGTTGCTTGCCAGTGTGCACCGCGACTGAAGTTGACTCTTTCAGCTGAAGGCAAGAATGTTTCTATGTGTTCGTTATGTGAGGTTGAATTTCATAAATAATTATGTTAAAGCGCGGATTCATCGAACGCAAGCACAAGCCACTCGATTGACTGTTAGTCGACGTCGGAAAACGTTTCAAACCGGAAGTACACAACATTAGCGTACGATGAAATTTTCGTGTGATTCTGGCATGCGCACGTGAAATATGTCTACGGGGATGCATTCTAAATCACGAGCGCGCGCCATTATGGCGAACGACGAGCGCGCATCGTACATTTCGTGTGTCCGTGGCAAAACGTGCGACGAATATAACTGGTTCGTACATAAGGCTTTCCAGGAATGGAGACGGTATCGCTTCTCGGCCTTTTGGCTAAGATCAAAGTGTAGTGGTTTATGCGATAAACCGTGTAGAATGATTGAATTGGATTTACCGGCCATCGAGGGCAGCGCTATCGTGTCGGGAGTTATTGACCGCTCAGTACGCCTCTTTCATCGGAATGGAGTAAACAATGTTGACGTCGTGCGGGCGCTGATGAGGGCTGGGATAAAACCGGAGGATATTAGCGCCGTTTCAAAAGGTCAGTCCTCAACTTCCGTTGAAGTTGTATTTAAATACCCGGATTGCATGAAAACAATGTCGGCACTTGGACCGACATTAAATGCAGGCAACAAAGTTTATGAGATTTCACAGTTGCACCTGAGAAGAGTCATAGTCAAAGTTCACTGGCTGCCAGTTTACTTTGAAGCAGAACTGTTGAAAAATATTTTTTCTCAGTTCGGCAAAGTTCTTAAAGTTGCGGATGATTATTTCTACTTTGAGGACATTCAAATTGCATCGGGAGTCAAACGGGTAATCATTGAGGCAGATGAGGAAAAGTTGAAATTGATCCCACATTTGTTAAAGTTTAAGTGTGGTACCAGAGCGCTGGTGACGATGTACGGGCGCCCCCCCCCTGTGCCTGCGGTGCCGCACCGTCGGGCACATGCGGAGGGACTGCCCGGGCCATGACGCTGGCGCCCCAGTTGCTGTTGCAGGGCATCCCCGGACTGAGGAGGCTGTGGCGGCCCGGCCAGGTCTGCAGTCGCCGGAAGCTCATCATTCACGGCCGGAGGTGCAGACTGCAGAGCAGCCGGCGGCGACTCAAGACGCATCGGAGCTGGTTTCACAACCGGTAGTACAGGTGGAAGCGCAGGCAGCAGCGCAAAATGCGGCGCAGCCGGCAGCGCAGGCAAAGGTGCAACCGGCAGCGCAGAAAGCGGCGCAGCCGGCGGCACTGAAAGTGACGCAGCCGGTGGCGCAAACAGCGACGCAGCCGGCAGCGAAGAAATTAACTCAGAAATCGGCGAAACGGGCGGCGCAGAAAGCGGCGCCGCCGGCAGCGCAGACGGCGACGCAGACGAGAGCGATGCAGAACAAAGAGCAGCCAGCAGTGCAAACAGAACAGATGGAGGCGGAAGACTTCGATGAGGAAGAAGACATCGATGTAGACCCGAACCGTGGGGAGCGTAGGATCCGAGAAGAGGATCTGACGCCCTCGCCAAAGAATAAAAGACGGACAACCCCACAAGGCAAGTCAACCCAAGATCGTAAAAAATGGTCAGATATACGGTCCCAGGACAGTTTGCTTGATGATTTATTGGCGACACAGTCGCCAAACTCATAATTTGTGTAATATAACATACATATGTAAATATAAAAAATCATAAAAATGGAAACAAAAAGTATAAAAATGCAACATAAAAACCCAAAAATATATATTTTAATAAGTATAAATATACTTACCGTGTACATAATTACCTTGCATATGTTTGCCTCCTTCTATGTTGATGAACTGAAACGAAAAATGGACTACGAGATAAGAAAAATGATAATGTATAAAGTAAAAATACTTACTTTTTTTCTACTTACCTGTGTTTTTGATTCCTGTTCACTATGTGTTCCTGAAATAGAAAATAAATATATGTATTTATTTTACGTAAGACATAAATGTTCAGTTTATACAAGAAAGATTAGTAATAATATAGAAATAATACTTACCTACTTTTCAGCAATTAACTCCCCTTTGCATAAATGTCCGAGTTCTTATGCTTGTTTTTATAAAAACCGGTTTGTAAATCTTGCCAGGTTTACACACCTGCTACATGTATTAAAGTCTTCTTTCCACTGCTACCCATGTCACGGTAGACTAAATATCGATAAACGCAATGAACATCTTATACACAGTTTACATATTGATTTATATGTCGTCTGCTATTGGTTTTACCAACGATGTATTCATAGGTTTAATGTATTTAAACCTCAAATAACTTTTTGGATAGTAATATATTACTGTTATAAACATTTTCTAATTTATTTGAATAGTTTTTATGTACAGTATCAGTTTAAAATATATTTCATTAAACAATATCATTTCGCATCTCAATTACCTGTTAGGTTTATAATTCACTCTTACGTATTGTTTATCGATACGTCGTACTGTATACAGGTAAAGATAGCAGCGGTCAGTGTTGTTTTAAAGGCTTTGCTCGCCCTAGTCACAACTGACTACACTGTGATTTATATATGTAATTTGCACAATGTTTCAGTATTTAGCACTTATATATTATTGTGTGAATCTCTAAATTAGATCAAAAATGGCAAATCTAAAAATAGCAACTTTGAATGTGAACGGTCTTATCACCAAAGAAAGACAACTCTTTTTACATAACTTTTTGTCTTCAAATAATTTTGACATACTTTGTTTGCAAGAAACTCACGTTAATAATTTTATAACTGCAAAGAATATTGAAAAGGTTTTAACTTTGAAAAATAAAATTGTATGGAGCTTTGGAGAGGGTCGATGTAAAGGTGTTGCTATTATTGTAATAAATCCCAATATAAAAATAGATTGCTTTCAAAGTGACCTAGAAGGGAGATTACTTTATGTTGATTTATCTGTTCTTGATTTTAAATTTAGAATTATTAACATTTATGCTCCAAATATAGAACATGAAAGGAATGAATTTTTTGAAAGTTTAAATACTCATTTAGTCACTAGTAGACATGTAATAATAGCAGGAGATTTTAATTGTGTTTTAAATACTAGAGTAGACAAAATTGGTGGTAATGTTGATAGAGGAAGTGTTGGTTCTAAACCTCTGTCACAAATTGTTTCTAAATTTAATTTATTTGATGCATACAGATATTTATACCCAAAACAAAAATGTGTTACATGGTTTAGAAAATTAGGCGATGATGATAATTCTTATATAGGATGTAGATTAGATAGATTTTATGTCAGTAAATTATTACAGACAAATGTTATAAATTGCACTAATATGCCTTTCTCAATTTCAGATCATGATCTGGTATTATTAGAATTAAATATTGAACATACCATTACTTTTGGTAATTCATATTGGAAATTTAACAATTCATATTTAGAAGACAATGACTTTATTGAAGCTTTTAAATATTATTGGGCAATTATATCAAGAACTAATGACATTACTTTAGAATACTGGGAAAATATGAAACTTTTGATAAAAGAATTTTGCATTGACTACGGTAAATGTAAACGAAATGAAATATATTGCAATGTTAAACTTTTACGAAACCAATATAAAACATCTACGGATTTAAAAGAAAAACATGAATGTAAAATACAGATTACTAAATTAGAAAATGAGTTACACAAAGGCTTTGTTATTAGAAGCAAGTCAACACTCATTGATAGTAATGAAAATCCTTCTTCTTGTTTTGCTAACATTGAACAGTCACATGGCTTAAATAAAACCATAACATATATTAATTATAATGCAACAGATTGTAAATCTTCTGAAACTATTTTAAACAGTTTTAGAGATTTTTATTCAACATTATATACAAGTGAACCTGTTAATGATTCTCTAAATGACCTATTTTTAAATGATTTACCCAAAGTTTCCAATGAAGATAATGAAATGTTATCACAAAATATAACGACAGAAGAAATTTTAATTGCTTTAAAAGACATGGAGAAAAATAAATCCCCTGGCAGTGATGGTCTGACTGCAGAATTTTATTCGAAATTTTTTGATTTGTTTGGAAACGTATTAAAAGCTATTTATGATAAATGTATTGAATTAGGTTACATGTCTTCATCACAAAAGTTATCATATATAACACTTCTATGTAAAGATAAAAATAATACTTCTGATGTAAAAAATTACAGACCGATTTCCTTGTTAAATGTTGATAGAAAACTTCTTTCAAAAATTATAACAAATAGATTAGGTGCTGTTTTACCGTCTATTATTTCTGACAGCCAAACTTGTTCAATAAAAGGAAAAACTATTTTTGATAATGTTCATCTACTAAGAAATATTTTTGATTATTGTGAACAAAAGAATATTTCTGCATGTTTTATTAACATAGACCAGGAAAAAGCATTTGACAGAGTATCATGGGATTATATGTATAATGTTCTCAAATCTTTTAATTTTTCGCTACAATTTATATCCTTTATTAAAGTCCTATATGCTGATATAAAATCATCAGTTATTGTAAACAATCATATATCTGCACCTTTTGAATTATCAAGATCTGTAAGACAAGGCTGTTCACTCAGTCCTCTTTTGTATGTTTTATGTTTAGAACCTTTTATTCTAAAAATTAGAAATAACCCAATGATTAAAGGAATTAAAGTGCCTGGTTCAAACTTAGAAGTAAAAATTTCTGCATACGCTGATGACAACACTTCAATTTTATCAGATGATGTGTCCATATCCCATTTCTTTAAAGATGTCAAACTTTTCGAATCAATAAGTGGATCCAAAATTAATTATAAGAAATCTAATGGTGTTTTCATTGGAAAATGGAAAAGTAGATCCGATCACCCTTTTGGAATTTCATGGGTAAAACATTGTAAAGTCTTAGGTTACTATTTTGGATATGACATAAACTATGATGAAATATGGTCTAATTTATTTTTAAAATTCAGTAAAGTACTTAATTTATGTACATCCTTTAAACTTTCATATAAAGGTAAAAGCACCATTTTGAATTCATTAGCATTTTCAAAAATTTTGTATTATATAAGTGCAGGAAGTTTGCCCCAAATATATATCAATATGTTTCAAAAAGCTTGTTTTAAATTTATTTGGTCATCTTCTTTCGAACCTGTATCTAGGAAAACCTTATATTTACCGTTCATAAATGGCGGTTTAAACGTACCAAATGTCCTATATAAATGGTATTCTTTATTATTATCGCATTTGCAAAAGTTTATATCTGATTATAAAGCACCATGGACACATTTTACTAAATACTGGATAGGTTTTAAACTAAGAAAATACAATAAGAAATTTGAAAGTAATTCATATCCAAAAAGTGATTGTGTACCTGTTTTCTATGAAAATTGTCTCAAAGCTTTAAATACTATTTTAAAAATGCAAGAAGATGTTAATTTTATGAACATTACAACAAAAGAATTTTACCTTACATTGTTACAAGTAGAAGATACAAATGTAAAATGCAAAGTGAATTTTCCACAAATTCACTTTTCAACTTCCTTTAAAAATGTTTTTTCAAATGCTATTGACCCATGTCACAGAAATATTTGTTTTACCTTACTTCATGATGTAACTTATGTAAATTACTACCTTTATTTTAAAGGAATTTCTAAAATGAAACTTTGCTATTTTTGCAAGAATATTGAAACTGTTTCTCACTTATTTATAGAATGTTCTTTTTTCAACACGTTAAATAGAGTAGTATTATACTTATTAAATATTGCATCAGATACCAAAATTACTCTTTCTGAAAAGATGTTTAGATTTTTTGATTTTAAATCAGACAGTGTAGGCCATAATTACACATTTTTGGTCCTTTTGTCAATTTCAAGGTATGTTATTTGGTACATTAGAAACCAAACCAAGCATCACAATAAGCATTTTAAAATTGTTGACAGTATTTCCATGTTTTTGTCATTATTAAGATTAAGAATAATTGTGGATTTTAAAAGAATGAATGAATACAAATTTTTAGAAACATGGGGATTATATGACATCATTGGTACAGTAAACAATGAACTTATTTTTGGTAAAGATGCTTTTGTAGAATTTTATGTCAAAAAGTATAAATTGTAACAAGTTTTCTTTCTGCTGTTTTCTTCTTCTTTCTGCTTTCAGGATGATGGCAGCCGGATGGTGACCTGGTGGGCCCTGGGGCTGTCATCCTGCCAGCGGAAAGTGGGAGATTTTGTTCTTTATGAACTATACTGTAGTGTATTGTGTAAAGTGTTGTATTGTATATTGCATCATCCTGTTTCATGGTCGTTCCGTAGTGTTTCCATTTCAGTCATGGTTTTCATATTTGTTGTGTAACCCAGTATTGGGAATCATTTCATTTCATGCTTTCATATCCATATCACTCATACTTCATCACTATGTAGCCACGCCATACCATTGCCTCATATTCACTCATGTAGGTCCTATAGAACGACTGACTAACCTTTCTTTTATCAATGGATTATTTCTTTATATATTTAGTAAGTACCTCCTTTCATTACTATGTCACGTTTTTCAGGCTGTGCTTGGTTTCGGGGCCCGAGGGGAGGTTGTGGTTATGTCCACCACGATCTCGCCGACGGCTCTGCACCCAGCTCCGCTGTAGACTACGGATGTCTGCGGGCGGTTGGTGGCCTTTTGCAGATGGGGAGGCCCGAGCCTCGTCATCCGGGAGACGCCGCCACCTGCTTGCACTTCCCCTTTGATTTTTATTTATTTCTTTTCATATTGTAATGTAATATTCCACTGGTATTATTAAGTACGTGACATTTCTTCATATATTCTGTATACTTTAAATTTATTGTTGATCCATTGATATACTAGCAGCGCCCGATACATACAGGTTTGTGAAACTGTTTGTATAATATCAATCTAAGACTATTATTTTAAAATTCAGTGTTAATTACGTGCAGACGTCAAAGACTGTTATGTGTTTTCTACCATAAATATGTGATATATGTGATTGTTCACCATCTGTGATAGTATTTTAAACGTGCAGACGTGAAAGACTGTGATAGTGTTAATCATACCTGCCGACGTCAAAGACTGTTTTGTATTTTTATATCCATGTTGAAGTCATTTTCTACCATCTAGATTCAATTTAGTATCTTTATATCGGGCCCTGGGCCGCTTTACTGCCCAGAAAAATTAATTTCATGAATAAAGTTTTATGAAAAAGAAAAAAAAGTATCTGTTCTTATCAGCTTAATATCTGATACGTCCCCCATTGGGGGACTTCGATATTAAACTGATTTTTGGACACAGATGAGATGTCAGGGGCTTGCTCCGCTCTCGTCACGGGTTGGCCCGGTATTGCAGTACCTCCGGGATCGGCCCACTTAACCAGAACCAATAATCAGCCATGGAATGTTTCAGGCCGTGCGTCGATGTTTGGGCGTCCGCAGCGATCTGAACCGAGCTCAGTCGGGCAGCACCCGCCCGTGGAACAGCAGTTTCCTCGCGACACGTGGTAATCCGCTTGCAGGCCACCGATGAGACCCGAGTACCGCTAATTGGGGCGTGTAGCCGTAACAGCAAGTACGAACTCGTATAGCATTCATAATAACGGTATTCACTGGTGACGACAAGAAAACATATATTGTGACCCTTATGTACGGTTATAACTATATAACTATGTATATAACTATATAAATTACTATTTGTAAATATATTATATAACTAAAAATTGGTATATCTATAGACCAGGTTATGCAACTATATTGATCTACGACTGCTACTAATTATACTTATAATGATTAGACTGTTAACATTTATTTATAATTAATACAATGTAATAGTATAATGAAATTAAATTCTATCACACTTAATCATTTATAATATTAATATTATTGTTGTTATTCTTATATTATTATTATTGTTGTTATTATTATTATTATCATCATTATTATTATTATTATTATTATTATTATTATTATTATTGTTCTTCGTAGGTGTTGTATTATAATTATGTATGTACTTCTGGTGTAAATAGTTTATTCGATTCATGGGCTATACCGAAAGTTAATATTTGTGAGTTTTGCCGTGTTCTAAAAATAGACACTGCTTACTCTGCTCTCCGTATATAATGCGAATATTTTCGACTGTTAGTGTCTACGGCCATATCACGTTGAAAACACCGGTTCTCGTCCGATCACCGAAGTTAAGCAACGTCGAGCCCGGTTAGTACTTGGATGGGTGACCGCCTGGGAATACCGGGTGCTGTAGACTTTTTCCGTTTTTGTTTTCTTTTTTTGTCGCACTATTCCGTACTAACAACGTACTGTTGCTTTTGGTGCTTTTGATGATGTTTATGTTGGTATTTTTTTTTTTCATGTTGCTTGCCAGTGTGCACCGCGACTGAAGTTGACTCTTTCAGCTGAAGGCAAGAATGTTTCTATGTGTTCGTTATGTGAGGTTGAATTTCATAAATAATTATGTTAAAGCGCGGATTCATCGAACGCAAGCACAAGCCACTCGATTGACTGTTAGTCGACGTCGGAAAACGTTTCAAACCGGAAGTACACAACATTAGCGTACGATGAAATTTTCGTGTGATTCTGGCATGCGCACGTGAAATATGTCTACGGGGATGCATTCTAAATCACGAGCGCGCGCCATTATGGCGAACGACGAGCGCGCATCGTACATTTCGTGTGTCCGTGGCAAAACGTGCGACGAATATAACTGGTTCGTACATAAGGCTTTCCAGGAATGGAGACGGTATCGCTTCTCGGCCTTTTGGCTAAGATCAAAGTGTAGTATCTGTTCTTATCAGCTTAATATCTGATACGTCCCCCATTGGGGGACTTCGATATTAAACTGATTTTTGGACACAGATGAGATGTCAGGGGCTTGCTCCGCTCTCGTCACGGGTTGGCCCGGTATTGCAGTACCTCCGGGATCGGCCCACTTAACCAGAACCAATAATCAGCCATGGAATGTTTCAGGCCGTGCGTCGATGTTTGGGCGTCCGCAGCGATCTGAACCGAGCTCAGTCGGGCAGCACCCGCCCGTGGAACAGCAGTTTCCTCGCGACACGTGGTAATCCGCTTGCAGGCCACCGATGAGACCCGAGTACCGCTAATTGGGGCGTGTAGCCGTAACAGCAAGTACGAACTCGTATAGCATTCATAATAACGGTATTCACTGGTGACGACAAGAAAACATATATTGTGACCCTTATGTACGGTTATAACTATATAACTATGTATATAACTATATAAATTACTATTTGTAAATATATTATATAACTAAAAATTGGTATATCTATAGACCAGGTTATGCAACTATATTGATCTACGACTGCTACTAATTATACTTATAATGATTAGACTGTTAACATTTATTTATAATTAATACAATGTAATAGTATAATGAAATTAAATTCTATCACACTTAATCATTTATAATATTAATATTATTGTTGTTATTCTTATATTATTATTATTGTTGTTATTATTATTATTATCATCATTATTATTATTATTATTATTATTATTATTGTTCTTCGTAGGTGTTGTATTATAATTATGTATGTACTTCTGGTGTAAATAGTTTATTCGATTCATGGGCTATACCGAAAGTTAATATTTGTGAGTTTTGCCGTGTTCTAAAAATAGACACTGCTTACTCTGCTCTCCGTATATAATGCGAATATTTTCGACTGTTAGTGTCTACGGCCATATCACGTTGAAAACACCGGTTCTCGTCCGATCACCGAAGTTAAGCAACGTCGAGCCCGGTTAGTACTTGGATGGGTGACCGCCTGGGAATACCGGGTGCTGTAGACTTTTTCCGTTTTTGTTTTCTTTTTTTGTCGCACTATTCCGTACTAACAACGTACTGTTGCTTTTGGTGCTTTTGATGATGTTTATGTTGGTATTTTTTTTTTTCATGTTGCTTGCCAGTGTGCACCGCGACTGAAGTTGACTCTTTCAGCTGAAGGCAAGAATGTTTCTATGTGTTCGTTATGTGAGGTTGAATTTCATAAATAATTATGTTAAAGCGCGGATTCATCGAACGCAAGCACAAGCCACTCGATTGACTGTTAGTCGACGTCGGAAAACGTTTCAAACCGGAAGTACACAACATTAGCGTACGATGAAATTTTCGTGTGATTCTGGCATGCGCACGTGAAATATGTCTACGGGGATGCATTCTAAATCACGAGCGCGCGCCATTATGGCGAACGACGAGCGCGCATCGTACATTTCGTGTGTCCGTGGCAAAACGTGCGACGAATATAACTGGTTCGTACATAAGGCTTTCCAGGAATGGAGACGGTATCGCTTCTCGGCCTTTTGGCTAAGATCAAAGTGTAGTATCTGTTCTTATCAGCTTAATATCTGATACGTCCCCCATTGGGGGACTTCGATATTAAACTGATTTTTGGACACAGATGAGATGTCAGGGGCTTGCTCCGCTCTCGTCACGGGTTGGCCCGGTATTGCAGTACCTCCGGGATCGGCCCACTTAACCAGAACCAATAATCAGCCATGGAATGTTTCAGGCCGTGCGTCGATGTTTGGGCGTCCGCAGCGATCTGAACCGAGCTCAGTCGGGCAGCACCCGCCCGTGGAACAGCAGTTTCCTCGCGACACGTGGTAATCCGCTTGCAGGCCACCGATGAGACCCGAGTACCGCTAATTGGGGCGTGTAGCCGTAACAGCAAGTACGAACTCGTATAGCATTCATAATAACGGTATTCACTGGTGACGACAAGAAAACATATATTGTGACCCTTATGTACGGTTATAACTATATAACTATGTATATAACTATATAAATTACTATTTGTAAATATATTATATAACTAAAAATTGGTATATCTATAGACCAGGTTATGCAACTATATTGATCTACGACTGCTACTAATTATACTTATAATGATTAGACTGTTAACATTTATTTATAATTAATACAATGTAATAGTATAATGAAATTAAATTCTATCACACTTAATCATTTATAATATTAATATTATTGTTGTTATTCTTATATTATTATTATTGTTGTTATTATTATTATTATCATCATTATTATTATTATTATTATTATTATTATTATTATTATTATTATTGTTCTTCGTAGGTGTTGTATTATAATTATGTATGTACTTCTGGTGTAAATAGTTTATTCGATTCATGGGCTATACCGAAAGTTAATATTTGTGAGTTTTGCCGTGTTCTAAAAATAGACACTGCTTACTCTGCTCTCCGTATATAATGCGAATATTTTCGACTGTTAGTGTCTACGGCCATATCACGTTGAAAACACCGGTTCTCGTCCGATCACCGAAGTTAAGCAACGTCGAGCCCGGTTAGTACTTGGATGGGTGACCGCCTGGGAATACCGGGTGCTGTAGACTTTTTCCGTTTTTGTTTTCTTTTTTTGTCGCACTATTCCGTACTAACAACGTACTGTTGCTTTTGGTGCTTTTGATGATGTTTATGTTGGTATTTTTTTTTTTCATGTTGCTTGCCAGTGTGCACCGCGACTGAAGTTGACTCTTTCAGCTGAAGGCAAGAATGTTTCTATGTGTTCGTTATGTGAGGTTGAATTTCATAAATAATTATGTTAAAGCGCGGATTCATCGAACGCAAGCACAAGCCACTCGATTGACTGTTAGTCGACGTCGGAAAACGTTTCAAACCGGAAGTACACAACATTAGCGTACGATGAAATTTTCGTGTGATTCTGGCATGCGCACGTGAAATATGTCTACGGGGATGCATTCTAAATCACGAGCGCGCGCCATTATGGCGAACGACGAGCGCGCATCGTACATTTCGTGTGTCCGTGGCAAAACGTGCGACGAATATAACTGGTTCGTACATAAGGCTTTCCAGGAATGGAGACGGTATCGCTTCTCGGCCTTTTGGCTAAGATCAAATTGGTTTGTGCGATAAAGCCAGCTTTGAAATGAGTTCATTTGACGTGATTTCCGTGGATTTACCCGCGATAGAAGGCAAAGCCGTGATGTCTGCAATTATGGACCGGTCGATCAGGCTCTTCAACAAGCAAGGGATCAGCTCGTACGAGGCGGTGAGGGCGCTGATGTCATCAAATGTGACACCGGATGAAATTGAGACAATTTCAAAAGGTATGTCCAATCAGTCTCTTGAAGTTGTGTTTAAATATAAAGATGTGATGAAAAAGATCCCGATTGCCGGACAAACGCTGAGCAATGGGAACAAAGTTTTTGAACTTTCAAGGCTTGGAGTCAAGAGAATTATGTTGAAAGTTCATTGGTTGCCGGTATATTTTGATGCAGGGCTATTAAAGACCATTTTTTCATCTTATGGAAAAGTTCTGAATGTGTCGGATGAGTATTTTACATTCGAGGAGGACTTTAAAATAGCGTCGGGTGTGAAACGAGTTTTCATTGAGGTAGACACAGAGAAGGCAAGGCTGATTCCTCATTTGCTGAAATTTAAATGTGGCACGAAGGCGCTAGTGACCATGTACGGGCGGTCCCCCCTGTGCCTGCGGTGTCATACTGTCGGGCACGTCCGGAGGGAGTGCCCGGGACGGGTCACTGTCGCTCCGGTGATTGTTTCAGGGGTCCCCCGGACCGAGGAAGCTGTGTCGGCACAGTCGGCACAGCAACCACCATCGACACAAGACACATCAGAGCCGGTATCACAACCGGCAGAACAGACAGAAGCGCAGCCAACGGCGCAGAAAACGGCGCAGCCGGCGGCGCAGATACAGGTGCAACCGGCAGCGCAGAAAGCGGCGCAGCCGGCAGCACAGAAAGTGACGCAGTCGGTGGCGCAGACAGCGGCGCAGCCGACAGCGGACAAAACAACACAGAAAGCGGCGCAGCGGGCGGCACAGAAAGCGGCACAGCCGGCAGCGCAGTCAGCGACGCAGAAGAGAGCGACGCAGAAAAAGGAGCAGTCGATAACGCAGTCAGAACAGATGGATGCGGAAGATCTTAACGAGGAAGAGGATATTGATGTCGATCCGAGCCGTGGGGAGCGTCGGACCCGAGAAGAGGATCTGACGCCCAGGCCTAAAAATAAAAGAAGGACTACCCCAAAAGGCAAGTCAACCCCAGAAGGTACAGGATGGGCAGATACGCTGTCCCAAGACGGCATGTTCGATAATTTACTGGCGACACAGTCGCCTCACTCGTAAAGTTTGTGTAAAATAATATACATATGTAAATATATAAAAACATATAAAAATGGAAACAAAAAGTATAAAAATTCAAAATAAAAACCCAAAAATATATATTTTTTTAAGTACTTACCTTTCTTTTTTTCTACTTACCTGTGTTTTGGATTCCTGTTCACTATGTGTTCCTGAAATAGAAAATAAATATATGTATTTATTTTACGTAAGACATAAATGTTCAGTTTATACAAGAAAGATTAGTAATAATATAGAAATAATACTTACCTACTTTTCAGCAATTAACTCCCCTTTGCATAAATGTCCGAGTTCTTATGCTTGTTTTTATAAAAACCGGTTTGTAAATCTTGCCAGGTTTACACACCTGCTACATGTATTAAAGTCTTCTTTCCACTGCTACCCATGTCACGGTAGACTAAATATCGATAAACGCAATGAACATCTTATACACAGTTTACATATTGATTTATATGTCGTCTGCTATTGGTTTTACCAACGATGTATTCATAGGTTTAATGTATTTAAACCTCAAATAACTTTTTGGATAGTAATATATTACTGTTATAAACATTTTCTAATTTATTTGAATAGTTTTTATGTACAGTATCAGTTTAAAATATATTTCATTAAACAATATCATTTCGCATCTCAATTACCTGTTAGGTTTATAATTCACTCTTACGTATTGTTAACGATACGTCGTACTGTATACAGGTAAAGATAGCAGCGGTCAGTGTTGTTTTAAAGGCTTTGCTCGCCCTAGTCACAACTGACTACACTGTGATTTATATATGTAATTTGCACAATGTTTCAGTATTTAGCACTTATATATTATTGTGTGAATCTCTAAATTAGATCAAAAATGGCAAATCTAAAAATAGCAACTTTGAATGTGAACGGTCTTATCACCAAAGAAAGACAACTCTTTTTACATAACTTTTTGTCTTCAAATAATTTTGACATACTTTGTTTGCAAGAAACTCACGTTAATAATTTTATAACTGCAAAGAATATTGAAAAGGTTTTAACTTTGAAAAATAAAATTGTATGGAGCTTTGGAGAGGGTCGATGTAAAGGTGTTGCTATTATTGTAATAAATCCCAATATAAAAATAGATTGCTTTCAAAGTGACCTAGAAGGGAGATTACTTTATGTTGATTTATCTGTTCTTGATTTTAAATTTAGAATTATTAACATTTATGCTCCAAATATAGAACATGAAAGGAATGAATTTTTTGAAAGTTTAAATACTCATTTAGTCACTAGTAGACATGTAATAATAGCAGGAGATTTTAATTGTGTTTTAAATACTAGAGTAGACAAAATTGGTGGTAATGTTGATAGAGGAAGTGTTGGTTCTAAACCTCTGTCACAAATTGTTTCTAAATTTAATTTATTTGATGCATACAGATATTTATACCCAAAACAAAAATGTGTTACATGGTTTAGAAAATTAGGCGATGATGATAATTCTTATATAGGATGTAGATTAGATAGATTTTATGTCAGTAAATTATTACAGACAAATGTTATAAATTGCACTAATATGCCTTTCTCAATTTCAGATCATGATCTGGTATTATTAGAATTAAATATTGAACATACCATTACTTTTGGTAATTCATATTGGAAATTTAACAATTCATATTTAGAAGACAATGACTTTATTGAAGCTTTTAAATATTATTGGGCAATTATATCAAGAACTAATGACATTACTTTAGAATACTGGGAAAATATGAAACTTTTGATAAAAGAATTTTGCATTGACTACGGTAAATGTAAACGAAATGAAATATATTGCAATGTTAAACTTTTACGAAACCAATATAAAACATCTACGGATTTAAAAGAAAAACATGAATGTAAAATACAGATTACTAAATTAGAAAATGAGTTACACAAAGGCTTTGTTATTAGAAGCAAGTCAACACTCATTGATAGTAATGAAAATCCTTCTTCTTGTTTTGCTAACATTGAACAGTCACATGGCTTAAATAAAACCATAACATATATTAATTATAATGCAACAGATTGTAAATCTTCTGAAACTATTTTAAACAGTTTTAGAGATTTTTATTCAACATTATATACAAGTGAACCTGTTAATGATTCTCTAAATGACCTATTTTTAAATGATTTACCCAAAGTTTCCAATGAAGATAATGAAATGTTATCACAAAATATAACGACAGAAGAAATTTTAATTGCTTTAAAAGACATGGAGAAAAATAAATCCCCTGGCAGTGATGGTCTGACTGCAGAATTGTATTCGAAATTTTTTGATTTGTTTGGAAACGTATTAAAAGCTATTTATGATAAATGTATTGAATTAGGTTACATGTCTTCATCACAAAAGTTATCATATATAACACTTCTATGTAAAGATAAAAATAATACTTCTGATGTAAAAAATTACAGACCGATTTCCTTGTTAAATGTTGATAGAAAACTTCTTTCAAAAATTATAACAAATAGATTAGGTGCTGTTTTACCGTCTATTATTTCTGACAGCCAAACTTGTTCAATAAAAGGAAAAACTATTTTTGATAATGTTCATCTACTAAGAAATATTTTTGATTATTGTGAACAAAAGAATATTTCTGCATGTTTTATTAACATAGACCAGGAAAAAGCATTTGACAGAGTATCATGGGATTATATGTATAATGTTCTCAAATCTTTTAATTTTTCGCTACAATTTATATCCTTTATTAAAGTCCTATATGCTGATATAAAATCATCAGTTATTGTAAACAATCATATATCTGCACCTTTTGAATTATCAAGATCTGTAAGACAAGGCTGTTCACTCAGTCCTCTTTTGTATGTTTTATGTTTAGAACCTTTTATTCTAAAAATTAGAAATAACCCAATGATTAAAGGAATTAAAGTGCCTGGTTCAAACTTAGAAGTAAAAATTTCTGCATACGCTGATGACAACACTTCAATTTTATCAGATGATGTGTCCATATCCCATTTCTTTAAAGATGTCAAACTTTTCGAATCAATAAGTGGATCCAAAATTAATTATAAGAAATCTAATGGTGTTTTCATTGGAAAATGGAAAAGTAGATCCGATCACCCTTTTGGAATTTCATGGGTAAAACATTGTAAAGTCTTAGGTTACTATTTTGGATATGACATAAACTATGATGAAATATGGTCTAATTTATTTTTAAAATTCAGTAAAGTACTTAATTTATGTACATCCTTTAAACTTTCATATAAAGGTAAAAGCACCATTTTGAATTCATTAGCATTTTCAAAAATTTTGTATTATATAAGTGCAGGAAGTTTGCCCCAAATATATATCAATATGTTTCAAAAAGCTTGTTTTAAATTTATTTGGTCATCTTCTTTCGAACCTGTATCTAGGAAAACCTTATATTTACCGTTCATAAATGGCGGTTTAAACGTACCAAATGTCCTATATAAATGGTATTCTTTATTATTATCGCATTTGCAAAAGTTTATATCTGATTATAAAGCACCATGGACACATTTTACTAAATACTGGATAGGTTTTAAACTAAGAAAATACAATAAGAAATTTGAAAGTAATTCATATCCAAAAAGTGATTGTGTACCTGTTTTCTATGAAAATTGTCTCAAAGCTTTAAATACTATTTTAAAAATGCAAGAAGATGTTAATTTTATGAACATTACAACAAAAGAATTTTACCTTACATTGTTACAAGTAGAAGATACAAATGTAAAATGCAAAGTGAATTTTCCACAAATTCACTTTTCAACTTCCTTTAAAAATGTTTTTTCAAATGCTATTGACCCATGTCACAGAAATATTTGTTTTACCTTACTTCATGATGTAACTTATGTAAATTACTACCTTTATTTAAAAGGAATTTCTAAAATGAAACATTGCTATTTTTGCAAGAATATTGAAACTGTTTCTCACTTATTTATAGAATGTTCTTTTTTCAACACGTTAAATAGAGTAGTATTATACTTATTAAATATTGCATCAGATACCAAAATTACTCTTTCTGAAAAGATGTTTAGATTTTTTGATTTTAAATCAGACAGTGTAGGCCATAATTACACATTTTTGGTCCTTTTGTCAATTTCAAGGTATGTTATTTGGTACATTAGAAACCAAACCAAGCATCACAATAAGCATTTTAAAATTGTTGACAGTATTTCCATGTTTTTGTCATTATTAAGATTAAGAATAATTGTGGATTTTAAAAGAATGAATGAATACAAATTTTTAGAAACATGGGGATTATATGACATCATTGGTACAGTAAACAATGAACTTATTTTTGGTAAAGATGCGTTTGTAGAATTTTATGTCAAAAAGTATAAATTGTAACAAGTTTTCTTTCTGCTGTTTTCTTCTTCTTTCTGCTTTCAGGATGATGGCAGCCGGATGGTGACCTGGTGAGCCCTGGGGCTGTCATCCTGCCAGCGGAAAGTGGGAGATTTTGTTCTTTATGAACTATACTGTAGTGTATCGTGTAAAGTGTTGTATTGTATATTGCATCATCCTGTTTCATGGTCGTTCCGTAGTGTTTCCATTTCAGTCATGGTTTTCATATTTGTTGTGTAACCCAGTATTGGGAATCATTTCATTTCATGCTTTCATATCCATATCACTCATACTTCATCACTATGTAGCCACGCCATACCATTGCCTCATATTCACTCATGTAGGTCCTATAGAACGACTGACTAACCTTTCTTTTATCAATGGATTATTTCTTTATATATTTAGTAAGTACCTCCTTTCATTACTATGTCACGTTTTTTTCAGGCTGTGCTTGGTTTCGGGGCCCGAAGGGAGGTTGTGGTTATGTCCACCACGATCTCGCCGACGGCTCTGCACCCAGCTCCGCTGTAGACTACGGATGTCTGCGGGCGGTTGGTGGCCTTTTGCAGATGGGGAGGCCCGAGCCTCGTCATCCGGGAGACGCCGCCACCTGCTTGCACTTCCCCTTTGATTTTTATTTATTTCTTTTCATATTGTAATGTAATATTCCACTGGTATTATTAAGTACGTGACATTTCTTCATATATTCTGTATACTTTAAATTTATTGTTGATCCATTGATATACTAGCAGCGCCCGATACATACAGGTTTGTGAAACTGTTTGTATAATATCAATTTAAGACTATTATTTTAAAATTCAGTGTTAATTACGTGCAGACGTCAAAGACTGTTTTGTGTGTTCTACCATAAATATGTGATATATGTGATTGTTCACCATCTGTGATAGTATTTTAAACGTGCAGACGTGAAAGACTGTGATAGTGTTAATCATACCTGCCGACGTCAAAGACTGTTTTGTATTTTTATATCCATGTTGAAGTCTTTTTCTACCATCTAGATTCAATTTAGTATCTTTATATCGGGCCCTGGGCCGCTTTACTGCCCAGAAAAATTAATTTCATGAATAAAGTTTTATGAAAAAGAAAAAGTATCTGTTCTTATC
The DNA here is from genome assembly GCA_027627225.1 of Congeria kusceri. Taxonomy (NCBI): domain Eukaryota; kingdom Metazoa; phylum Mollusca; class Bivalvia; order Myida; family Dreissenidae; genus Congeria; species Congeria kusceri. Next base: position 34,557 of record JAPFQT010000623.1, on the reverse strand, counting down.
AGCTTAATATCTGATACGTCCCCCATTGGGGGACTTCGATATTAAACTGATTTTTGGACACAGATGAGATGTCAGGGGCTTGCTCCGCTCTCGTCACGGGTTGGCCCGGTATTGCAGTACCTCCGGGATCGGCCCACTTAACCAGAACCAATAATCAGCCATGGAATGTTTCAGGCCGTGCGTCGATGTTTGGGCGTCCGCAGCGATCTGAACCGAGCTCAGTCGGGCAGCACCCGCCCGTGGAACAGCAGTTTCCTCGCGACACGTGGTAATCCGCTTGCAGGCCACCGATGAGACCCGAGTACCGCTAATTGGGGCGTGTAGCCGTAACAGCAAGTACGAACTCGTATAGCATTCATAATAACGGTATTCACTGGTGACGACAAGAAAACATATATTGTGACCCTTATGTACGGTTATAACTATATAACTATGTATATAACTATATAAATTACTATTTGTAAATATATTATATAACTAAAAATTGGTATATCTATAGACCAGGTTATGCAACTATATTGATCTACGACTGCTACTAATTATACTTATAATGATTAGACTGTTAACATTTATTTATAATTAATACAATGTAATAGTATAATGAAATTAAATTCTATCACACTTAATCATTTATAATATTAATATTATTGTTGTTATTCTTATATTATTATTATTGTTGTTATTATTATTATTATCATCATTATTATTATTATTATTATTATTATTATTATTATTATTGTTCTTCGTAGGTGTTGTATTATAATTATGTATGTACTTCTGGTGTAAATAGTTTATTCGATTCATGGGCTATACCGAAAGTTAATATTTGTGAGTTTTGCCGTGTTCTAAAAATAGACACTGCTTACTCTGCTCTCCGTATATAATGCGAATATTTTCGACTGTTAGTGTCTACGGCCATATCACGTTGAAAACACCGGTTCTCGTCCGATCACCGAAGTTAAGCAACGTCGAGCCCGGTTAGTACTTGGATGGGTGACCGCCTGGGAATACCGGGTGCTGTAGACTTTTTCCGTTTTTGTTTTCTTTTTTTGTCGCACTATTCCGTACTAACAACGTACTGTTGCTTTTGGTGCTTTTGATGATGTTTATGTTGGTATTTTTTTTTTTCATGTTGCTTGCCAGTGTGCACCGCGACTGAAGTTGACTCTTTCAGCTGAAGGCAAGAATGTTTCTATGTGTTCGTTATGTGAGGTTGAATTTCATAAATAATTATGTTAAAGCGCGGATTCATCGAACGCAAGCACAAGCCACTCGATTGACTGTTAGTCGACGTCGGAAAACGTTTCAAACCGGAAGTACACAACATTAGCGTACGATGAAATTTTCGTGTGATTCTGGCATGCGCACGTGAAATATGTCTACGGGGATGCATTCTAAATCACGAGCGCGCGCCATTATGGCGAACGACGAGCGCGCATCGTACATTTCGTGTGTCCGTGGCAAAACGTGCGACGAATATAACTGGTTCGTACATAAGGCTTTCCAGGAATGGAGACGGTATCGCTTCTCGGCCTTTTGGCTAAGATCAAAGTGTAGTATCTGTTCTTATCAGCTTAATATCTGATACGTCCCCCATTGGGGGACTTCGATATTAAACTGATTTTTGGACACAGATGAGATGTCAGGGGCTTGCTCCGCTCTCGTCACGGGTTGGCCCGGTATTGCAGTACCTCCGGGATCGGCCCACTTAACCAGAACCAATAATCAGCCATGGAATGTTTCAGGCCGTGCGTCGATGTTTGGGCGTCCGCAGCGATCTGAACCGAGCTCAGTCGGGCAGCACCCGCCCGTGGAACAGCAGTTTCCTCGCGACACGTGGTAATCCGCTTGCAGGCCACCGATGAGACCCGAGTACCGCTAATTGGGGCGTGTAGCCGTAACAGCAAGTACGAACTCGTATAGCATTCATAATAACGGTATTCACTGGTGACGACAAGAAAACATATATTGTGACCCTTATGTACGGTTATAACTATATAACTATGTATATAACTATATAAATTACTATTTGTAAATATATTATATAACTAAAAATTGGTATATCTATAGACCAGGTTATGCAACTATATTGATCTACGACTGCTACTAATTATACTTATAATGATTAGACTGTTAACATTTATTTATAATTAATACAATGTAATAGTATAATGAAATTAAATTCTATCACACTTAATCATTTATAATATTAATATTATTGTTGTTATTCTTATATTATTATTATTGTTGTTATTATTATTATTATCATCATTATTATTATTATTATTATTATTATTATTATTATTATTGTTCTTCGTAGGTGTTGTATTATAATTATGTATGTACTTCTGGTGTAAATAGTTTATTCGATTCATGGGCTATACCGAAAGTTAATATTTGTGAGTTTTGCCGTGTTCTAAAAATAGACACTGCTTACTCTGCTCTCCGTATATAATGCGAATATTTTCGACTGTTAGTGTCTACGGCCATATCACGTTGAAAACACCGGTTCTCGTCCGATCACCGAAGTTAAGCAACGTCGAGCCCGGTTAGTACTTGGATGGGTGACCGCCTGGGAATACCGGGTGCTGTAGACTTTTTCCGTTTTTGTTTTCTTTTTTTGTCGCACTATTCCGTACTAACAACGTACTGTTGCTTTTGGTGCTTTTGATGATGTTTATGTTGGTATTTTTTTTTTTCATGTTGCTTGCCAGTGTGCACCGCGACTGAAGTTGACTCTTTCAGCTGAAGGCAAGAATGTTTCTATGTGTTCGTTATGTGAGGTTGAATTTCATAAATAATTATGTTAAAGCGCGGATTCATCGAACGCAAGCACAAGCCACTCGATTGACTGTTAGTCGACGTCGGAAAACGTTTCAAACCGGAAGTACACAACATTAGCGTACGATGAAATTTTCGTGTGATTCTGGCATGCGCACGTGAAATATGTCTACGGGGATGCATTCTAAATCACGAGCGCGCGCCATTATGGCGAACGACGAGCGCGCATCGTACATTTCGTGTGTCCGTGGCAAAACGTGCGACGAATATAACTGGTTCGTACATAAGGCTTTCCAGGAATGGAGACGGTATCGCTTCTCGGCCTTTTGGCTAAGATCAAATTGGTTTGTGCGATAAAGCCAGCTTTGAAATGAGTTCATTTGACGTGATTTCCGTGGATTTACCCGCGATAGAAGGCAAAGCCGTGATGTCTGCAATTATGGACCGGTCGATCAGGCTCTTCAACAAGCAAGGGATCAGCTCGTACGAGGCGGTGAGGGCGCTGATGTCATCAAATGTGACACCGGATGAAATTGAGACAATTTCAAAAGGTATGTCAAATCAGTCTCTTGAAGTTGTTTTCAAATATAAAGATGTGATGAACAAGATCCCGAGTGCCGGACAAACGCTGATCAATGGGAACAAAGTTTTTGAACTGTCAAGGCTTGGAGTCAAGAGAATTATGTTGAAAGTTCATTGGTTGCCGGTATATTTTGATGCAGGGCTATTAAAGACCATTTTTTCATCTTATGGAAAAGTTCTGAATGTGTCGGATGAGTATTTTACATTCGAGGAGGACTTTAAAATAGCGTCGGGTGTGAAACGAGTTTTCATTGAGGTAGACACAGAGAAGGCAAGGCTGATTCCTCATTTGCTGAAATTTAAATGTGGCACGAAAGCGCTAGTGACCATGTACGGGCGGTCCCCCCTGTGCCTGCGGTGTCATACTGTCGGGCACGTCCGGAGGGAGTGCCCGGGACGGGTCACTGTCGCTCCGGTGATTGTTTCAGGGGTCCCCCGGACCGAGGAAGCTGTGTCGGCACAGTCGGCACAGCAACCACCATCGACACAAGACACATCAGAGCCGGTATCACAACCGGCAGAACAGACAGAAGCGCAGCCAGCGGCGCAGAAAACGGCGCAGCCGGCGGCGCAGATACAGGTGCAACCGGCAGCGCAGAAAGCGGCGCAGCCGGCAGCACAGAAAGTGACGCAGTCGGTGGCGCAGACAGCGGCGCAGCCGACAGCGGACAAAACAACACAGAAAGCGGCGCAGCGGGCGGCACAGAAAGCGGCACAGCCGGCAGCGCAGTCAGCGACGCAGAAGAGAGCGACGCAGAAAAAGGAGCAGCCGATAACGCAGTCAGAACAGATGGATGCGGAAGATCTTAACGAGGAAGAGGATATTGATGTCGATCCGAGCCGTGGGGAGCGTCGGACCCGAGAAGAGGATCTGACGCCCAGGCCTAAAAATAAAAGAAGGACTACCCCAAAAGGCAAGTCAACCCCAGAAGGTACAGGATGGGCAGATACGCTGTCCCAAGACGGCATGTTCGATAATTTACTGGCGACACAGTCGCCTCACTCGTAAAGTTTGTGTAAAATAATATACATATGTAAATATATAAAAACATATAAAAATGGAAACAAAAAGTATAAAAATTCAAAATAAAAACCCAAAAATATATATTTTTTTAAGTACTTACCTTTCTTTTTTTCTACTTACCTGTGTTTTGGATTCCTGTTCACTATGTGTTCCTGAAATAGAAAATAAATATATGTATTTATTTTACGTAAGACATAAATGGTCAGTTTATACAAGAAAGATTAGTAATAATATAGAAATAATACTTACCTACTTTTCAGCAATTAACTCCCCTTTGCATAAATGTCCGAGTTCTTATGCTTGTTTTTATAAAAACCGGTTTGTAAATCTTGCCAGGTTTACACACCTGCTACATGTATTAAAGTCTTCTTTCCACTGCTACCCATGTCACGGTAGACTAAATATCGATAAACGCAATGAACATCTAATACACAGTTTACATATTGATTTATATGTCGTCTGCTATTGGTTTTACCAACGATGTATTCATAGGTTTAATGTATTTAAACGTCAAATAACTTTTTGGATAGTAATATATTACTGTTGTAGACGTTTTCTAGTTTATTTGAATAGTTTTTATGTACAGTATCAGTTTAAAATATATTTCATTAAACAATATCATTTCGCATCTAAATTACCTGTTAGGTTTATAATTCACTCTTACGTATTGTTTATCGATACGTCGTACTGTATACAGGTAAAGATAGCAGCGGTCAGTGTTGTTTTAAAGGCTTTGCTCGCCCTAGTCACAACTTACTACACTGTGATTTATATATGTAATTTGCACAATGTTTCAGTATTTAGCACTTATATATTATTGTGTGAATCTCTAAATTAGATCAAAAATGGCAAATCTAAAAATAGCAACTTTGAATGTGAACGGTCTTATCACCAAAGAAAGACAACTCTTTTTACATAACTTTTTGTCTTCAAATAATTTTGACATACTTTGTTTGCAAGAAACTCACGTTAATAATTTTATAACTGCAAAGAATATTGAAAAGGTTTTAACTTTGAAAAATAAAATTGTATGGAGCTTTGGAGAGGGTCGATGTAAAGGTGTTGCTATTATTGTAATAAATCCCAATATAAAAATAGATTGCTTTCAAAGTGACCTAGAAGGGAGATTACTTTATGTTGATTTATCTGTTCTTGATTTTAAATTTAGAATTATTAACATTTATGCTCCAAATATAGAACATGAAAGGAATGAATTTTTTGAAAGTTTAAATACTCATTTAGTCACTAGTAGACATGTAATAATAGCAGGAGATTTTAATTGTGTTTTAAATACTAGAGTAGACAAAATTGGTGGTAATGTTGATAGAGGAAGTGTTGGTTCTAAACCTCTGTCACAAATTGTTTCTAAATTTAATTTATTTGATGCATACAGATATTTATACCCAAAACAAAAATGTGTTACATGGTTTAGAAAATTAGGCGATGATGATAATTCTTATATAGGATGTAGATTAGATAGATTTTATGTCAGTAAATTATTACAGACAAATGTTATAAATTGCACTAATATGCCTTTCTCAATTTCAGATCATGATCAGGTATTATTAGAATTAAATATTGAACATACCATTACTTTTGGTAATTCATATTGGAAATTTAACAATTCATATTTAGAAGACAATGACTTTATTGAAGCTTTTAAATATTATTGGGCAATTATATCAAGAACTAATGACATTACTTTAGAATACTGGGAAAATATGAAACTTTTGATAAAAGAATTTTGCATTGACTACGGTAAATGTAAACGAAATGAAATATATTGCAATGTTAAACTTTTACGAAACCAATATAAAACATCTACGGATTTAAAAGAAAAACATGAATGTAAAATACAGATTACTAAATTAGAAAATGAGTTACACAAAGGCTTTGTTATTAGAAGCAAGTCAACACTCATTGATAGTAATGAAAATCCTTCTTCTTGTTTTGCTAACATTGAACAGTCACATGGTTTAAATAAAACCATAACATATATTAATTATAATGCAACAGATTGTAAATCTTCTGAAACTATTTTAAACAGTTTTAGAGATTTTTATTCAACATTATATACAAGTGAACCTGTTAATGATTCTCTAAATGACCTATTTTTAAATGATTTACCCAAAGTTTCCAATGAAGATAATGAAATGTTATCACAAAATATAACGACAGAAGAAATTTTAATTGCTTTAAAAGACATGGAGAAAAATAAATCCCCTGGCAGTGATGGTCTGACTGCAGAATTTTATTCGAAATTTTTTGATTTGTTTGGAAACGTATTAAAAGCTATTTATGATAAATGTATTGAATTAGGTTACATGTCTTCATCACAAAAGTTATCATATATAACACTTCTATGTAAAGATAAAAATAATACTTCTGATGTAAAAAATTACAGACCGATTTCCTTGTTAAATGTTGATAGAAAACTTCTTTCAAAAATTATAACAAATAGATTAGGTGCTGTTTTACCGTCTATTATTTCTGACAGCCAAACTTGTTCAATAAAAGGAAAAACTATTTTTGATAATGTTCATCTACTAAGAAATATTTTTGATTATTGTGAACAAAAGAATATTTCTGCATGTTTTATTAACATAGACCAGGAAAAAGCATTTGACAGAGTATCATGGGATTATATGTATAATGTTCTCAAATCTTTTAATTTTTCGCTACAATTTATATCCTTTATTAAAGTCCTATATGCTGATATAAAATCATCAGTTATTGTAAACAATCATATATCTGCACCTTTTGAATTATCAAGATCTGTAAGACAAGGCTGTTCACTCAGTCCTCTTTTGTATGTTTTATGTTTAGAACCTTTTATTCTAAAAATTAGAAATAACCCAATGATTAAAGGAATTAAAGTGCCTGGTTCAAACTTAGAAGTAAAAATTTCTGCATACGCTGATGACAACACTTCAATTTTATCAGATGATGTGTCCATATCCCATTTCTTTAAAGATGTCAAACTTTTCGAATCAATAAGTGGATCCAAAATTAATTATAAGAAATCTAATGGTGTTTTCATTGGAAAATGGAAAAGTAGATCCGATCACCCTTTTGGAATTTCATGGGTAAAACATTGTAAAGTCTTAGGTTACTATTTTGGATATGACATAAACTATGATGAAATATGGTCTAATTTATTTTTAAAATTCAGTAAAGTACTTAATTTATGTACATCCTTTAAACTTTCATATAAAGGTAAAAGCACCATTTTGAATTCATTAGCATTTTCAAAAATTTTGTATTATATAAGTGCAGGAAGTTTGCCCCAAATATATATCAATATGTTTCAAAAAGCTTGTTTTAAATTTATTTGGTCATCTTCTTTCGAACCTGTATCTAGGAAAACCTTATATTTACCGTTCATAAATGGCGGTTTAAACGTACCAAATGTCCTATATAAATGGTATTCTTTATTATTATCGCATTTGCAAAAGTTTATATCTGATTATAAAGCACCATGGACACATTTTACTAAATACTGGATAGGTTTTAAACTAAGAAAATACAATAAGAAATTTGAAAGTAATTCATATCCAAAAAGTGATTGTGTACCTGTTTTCTATGAAAATTGTCTCAAAGCTTTAAATACTATTTTAAAAATGCAAGAAGATGTTAATTTTATGAACATTACAACAAAAGAATTTTACCTTACATTGTTACAAGTAGAAGATACAAATGTAAAATGCAAAGTGAATTTTCCACAAATTCACTTTTCAACTTCCTTTAAAAATGTTTTTTCAAATGCTATTGACCCATGTCACAGAAATATTTGTTTTACCTTACTTCATGATGTAACTTATGTAAATTACTACCTTTATTTAAAAGGAATTTCTAAAATGAAACATTGCTATTTTTGCAAGAATATTGAAACTGTTTCTCACTTATTTATAGAATGTTCTTTTTTCAACACGTTAAATAGAGTAGTATTATACTTATTAAATATTGCATCAGATACCAAAATTACTCTTTCTGAAAAGATGTTTAGATTTTTTGATTTTAAATCAGACAGTGTAGGCCATAATTACACATTTTTGGTCCTTTTGTCAATTTCAAGGTATGTTATTTGGTACATTAGAAACCAAACCAAGCATCACAATAAGCATTTTAAAATTGTTGACAGTATTTCCATGTTTTTGTCATTATTAAGATTAAGAATAATTGTGGATTTTAAAAGAATGAATGAATACAAATTTTTAGAAACATGGGGATTATATGACATCATTGGTACAGTAAACAATGAACTTATTTTTGGTAAAGATGCTTTTGTAGAATTTTATGTCAAAAAGTATAAATTGTAACAAGTTTTCTTTCTGCTGTTTTCTTCTTCTTTCTGCTTTCAGGATGATGGCAGCCGGATGGTGACCTGGTGAGCCCTGGGGCTGTCATCCTGCCAGCGGAAAGTGGGAGATTTTGTTCTTTATGTAGTGTATTGTGTAAAGTGTTGTATTGTATATTGCATCATCCTGTTTCATGGTCGTTCCGTAGTGTTCCCATTTCAGTCATGGTTTTCATATTTGTTGTGTAACCCAGTATTGGGAATCATTTCATTTCATGCTTTCATATCCATATCACTCATACTTCATCACTATGTAGCCACGCCATACCATTGCCTCATATTCACTCATGTAGGTCCTATAGAACGACTGACTAACCTTTCTTTTATCAATGGATTATTTCTTTATATATTTAGTAAGTACCTCCTTTCATTACTATGTCACGTTTTTTTTTTCAGGCTGTGCTTGGTTTCGGGGCCCGAAGGGAGGTTGTGGTTATGTCCACCACGATCTCGCCGACGGCTCTGCACCCAGCTCCGCTGTAGACTACGGATGTCTGCGGGCGGTTGGTGGCCTTTTGCAGATGGGGAGGCCCGAGCCTCGTCATCCGGGAGACGCCGCCACCTGCTTGCACTTCCCCTTTGATTTTTATTTATTTCTTTTCATATTGTAATGTAATATTCCACTGGTATTATTAAGTACGTGACATTTCTTCATATATTCTGTATACTTTAAATTTATTGTTGATCCATTGATATACTAGCAGCGCCCGATACATACAGGTTTGTGAAACTGTTTGTATAATATCAATTTAAGACTATTATTTTAAAATTCAGTGTTAATTACGTGCAGACGTCAAAGACTGTTTTGTGTGTTCTACCATAAATATGTGATATATGTGATTGTTCACCATCTGTGATAGTATTTTAAACGTGCAGACGTGAAAGACTGTGATAGTGTTAATCATACCTGCCGACGTCAAAGACTGTTTTGTATTTTTATATCCATGTTGAAGTCTTTTTCTACCATCTAGATTCAATTTAGTATCTTTATATCGGGCCCTGGGCCGCTTTACTGCCCAGAAAAATTAATTTCATGAATAAAGTTTTATGAAAAAGAAAAAAAAGTATCTGTTCTTATCAGCTTAATATCTGATACGTCCCCCATTGGGGGACTTCGATATTAAACTGATTTTTGGACACAGATGAGATGTCAGGGGCTTGCTCCGCTCTCGTCACGGGTTGGCCCGGTATTGCAGTACCTCCGGGATCGGCCCACTTAACCAGAACCAATAATCAGCCATGGAATGTTTCAGGCCGTGCGTCGATGTTTGGGCGTCCGCAGCGATCTGAACCGAGCTCAGTCGGGCAGCACCCGCCCGTGGAACAGCAGTTTCCTCGCGACACGTGGTAATCCGCTTGCAGGCCACCGATGAGACCCGAGTACCGCTAATTGGGGCGTGTAGCCGTAACAGCAAGTACGAACTCGTATAGCATTCATAATAACGGTATTCACTGGTGACGACAAGAAAACATATATTGTGACCCTTATGTACGGTTATAACTATATAACTATGTATATAACTATATAAATTACTATTTGTAAATATATTATATAACTAAAAATTGGTATATCTATAGACCAGGTTATGCAACTATATTGATCTACGACTGCTACTAATTATACTTATAATGATTAGACTGTTAACATTTATTTATAATTAATACAATGTAATAGTATAATGAAATTAAATTCTATCACACTTAATCATTTATAATATTAATATTATTGTTGTTATTCTTATATTATTATTATTGTTGTTATTATTATTATTATCATCATTATTATTATTATTATTATTATTATTATTGTTCTTCGTAGGTGTTGTATTATAATTATGTATGTACTTCTGGTGTAAATAGTTTATTCGATTCATGGGCTATACCGAAAGTTAATATTTGTGAGTTTTGCCGTGTTCTAAAAATAGACACTGCTTACTCTGCTCTCCGTATATAATGCGAATATTTTCGACTGTTAGTGTCTACGGCCATATCACGTTGAAAACACCGGTTCTCGTCCGATCACCGAAGTTAAGCAACGTCGAGCCCGGTTAGTACTTGGATGGGTGACCGCCTGGGAATACCGGGTGCTGTAGACTTTTTCCGTTTTTGTTTTCTTTTTTTGTCGCACTATTCCGTACTAACAACGTACTGTTGCTTTTGGTGCTTTTGATGATGTTTATGTTGGTATTTTTTTTTTTCATGTTGCTTGCCAGTGTGCACCGCGACTGAAGTTGACTCTTTCAGCTGAAGGCAAGAATGTTTCTATGTGTTCGTTATGTGAGGTTGAATTTCATAAATAATTATGTTAAAGCGCGGATTCATCGAACGCAAGCACAAGCCACTCGATTGACTGTTAGTCGACGTCGGAAAACGTTTCAAACCGGAAGTACACAACATTAGCGTACGATGAAATTTTCGTGTGATTCTGGCATGCGCACGTGAAATATGTCTACGGGGATGCATTCTAAATCACGAGCGCGCGCCATTATGGCGAACGACGAGCGCGCATCGTACATTTCGTGTGTCCGTGGCAAAACGTGCGACGAATATAACTGGTTCGTACATAAGGCTTTCCAGGAATGGAGACGGTATCGCTTCTCGGCCTTTTGGCTAAGATCAAAGTGTAGTATCTGTTCTTATCAGCTTAATATCTGATACGTCCCCCATTGGGGGACTTCGATATTAAACTGATTTTTGGACACAGATGAGATGTCAGGGGCTTGCTCCGCTCTCGTCACGGGTTGGCCCGGTATTGCAGTACCTCCGGGATCGGCCCACTTAACCAGAACCAATAATCAGCCATGGAATGTTTCAGGCCGTGCGTCGATGTTTGGGCGTCCGCAGCGATCTGAACCGAGCTCAGTCGGGCAGCACCCGCCCGTGGAACAGCAGTTTCCTCGCGACACGTGGTAATCCGCTTGCAGGCCACCGATGAGACCCGAGTACCGCTAATTGGGGCGTGTAGCCGTAACAGCAAGTACGAACTCGTATAGCATTCATAATAACGGTATTCACTGGTGACGACAAGAAAACATATATTGTGACCCTTATGTACGGTTATAACTATATAACTATGTATATAACTATATAAATTACTATTTGTAAATATATTATATAACTAAAAATTGGTATATCTATAGACCAGGTTATGCAACTATATTGATCTACGACTGCTACTAATTATACTTATAATGATTAGACTGTTAACATTTATTTATAATTAATACAATGTAATAGTATAATGAAATTAAATTCTATCACACTTAATCATTTATAATATTAATATTATTGTTGTTATTCTTATATTATTATTATTGTTGTTATTATTATTATTATCATCATTATTATTATTATTATTATTATTATTATTATTATTATTGTTCTTCGTAGGTGTTGTATTATAATTATGTATGTACTTCTGGTGTAAATAGTTTATTCGATTCATGGGCTATACCGAAAGTTAATATTTGTGAGTTTTGCCGTGTTCTAAAAATAGACACTGCTTACTCTGCTCTCCGTATATAATGCGAATATTTTCGACTGTTAGTGTCTACGGCCATATCACGTTGAAAACACCGGTTCTCGTCCGATCACCGAAGTTAAGCAACGTCGAGCCCGGTTAGTACTTGGATGGGTGACCGCCTGGGAATACCGGGTGCTGTAGACTTTTTCCGTTTTTGTTTTCTTTTTTTGTCGCACTATTCCGTACTAACAACGTACTGTTGCTTTTGGTGCTTTTGATGATGTTTATGTTGGTATTTTTTTTTTTCATGTTGCTTGCCAGTGTGCACCGCGACTGAAGTTGACTCTTTCAGCTGAAGGCAAGAATGTTTCTATGTGTTCGTTATGTGAGGTTGAATTTCATAAATAATTATGTTAAAGCGCGGATTCATCGAACGCAAGCACAAGCCACTCGATTGACTGTTAGTCGACGTCGGAAAACGTTTCAAACCGGAAGTACACAACATTAGCGTACGATGAAATTTTCGTGTGATTCTGGCATGCGCACGTGAAATATGTCTACGGGGATGCATTCTAAATCACGAGCGCGCGCCATTATGGCGAACGACGAGCGCGCATCGTACATTTCGTGTGTCCGTGGCAAAACGTGCGACGAATATAACTGGTTCGTACATAAGGCTTTCCAGGAATGGAGACGGTATCGCTTCTCGGCCTTTTGGCTAAGATCAAAGTGTAGTATCTGTTCTTATCAGCTTAATATCTGATACGTCCCCCATTGGGGGACTTCGATATTAAACTGATTTTTGGACACAGATGAGATGTCAGGGGCTTGCTCCGCTCTCGTCACGGGTTGGCCCGGTATTGCAGTACCTCCGGGATCGGCCCACTTAACCAGAACCAATAATCAGCCATGGAATGTTTCAGGCCGTGCGTCGATGTTTGGGCGTCCGCAGCGATCTGAACCGAGCTCAGTCGGGCAGCACCCGCCCGTGGAACAGCAGTTTCCTCGCGACACGTGGTAATCCGCTTGCAGGCCACCGATGAGACCCGAGTACCGCTAATTGGGGCGTGTAGCCGTAACAGCAAGTACGAACTCGTATAGCATTCATAATAACGGTATTCACTGGTGACGACAAGAAAACATATATTGTGACCCTTATGTACGGTTATAACTATATAACTATGTATATAACTATATAAATTACTATTTGTAAATATATTATATAACTAAAAATTGGTATATCTATAGACCAGGTTATGCAACTATATTGATCTACGACTGCTACTAATTATACTTATAATGATTAGACTGTTAACATTTATTTATAATTAATACAATGTAATAGTATAATGAAATTAAATTCTATCACACTTAATCATTTATAATATTAATATTATTGTTGTTATTCTTATATTATTATTATTGTTGTTATTATTATTATTATCATCATTATTATTATTATTATTATTATTATTATTGTTCTTCGTAGGTGTTGTATTATAATTATGTATGTACTTCTGGTGTAAATAGTTTATTCGATTCATGGGCTATACCGAAAGTTAATATTTGTGAGTTTTGCCGTGTTCTAAAAATAGACACTGCTTACTCTGCTCTCCGTATATAATGCGAATATTTTCGACTGTTAGTGTCTACGGCCATATCACGTTGAAAACACCGGTTCTCGTCCGATCACCGAAGTTAAGCAACGTCGAGCCCGGTTAGTACTTGGATGGGTGACCGCCTGGGAATACCGGGTGCTGTAGACTTTTTCCGTTTTTGTTTTCTTTTTTTGTCGCACTATTCCGTACTAACAACGTACTGTTGCTTTTGGTGCTTTTGATGATGTTTATGTTGGTATTTTTTTTTTTCATGTTGCTTGCCAGTGTGCACCGCGACTGAAGTTGACTCTTTCAGCTGAAGGCAAGAATGTTTCTATGTGTTCGTTATGTGAGGTTGAATTTCATAAATAATTATGTTAAAGCGCGGATTCATCGAACGCAAGCACAAGCCACTCGATTGACTGTTAGTCGACGTCGGAAAACGTTTCAAACCGGAAGTACACAACATTAGCGTACGATGAAATTTTCGTGTGATTCTGGCATGCGCACGTGAAATATGTCTACGGGGATGCATTCTAAATCACGAGCGCGCGCCATTATGGCGAACGACGAGCGCGCATCGTACATTTCGTGTGTCCGTGGCAAAACGTGCGACGAATATAACTGGTTCGTACATAAGGCTTTCCAGGAATGGAGACGGTATCGCTTCTCGGCCTTTTGGCTAAGATCAAAGTGTAGTATCTGTTCTTATCAGCTTAATATCTGATACGTCCCCCATTGGGGGACTTCGATATTAAACTGATTTTTGGACACAGATGAGATGTCAGGGGCTTGCTCCGCTCTCGTCACGGGTTGGCCCGGTATTGCAGTACCTCCGGGATCGGCCCACTTAACCAGAACCAATAATCAGCCATGGAATGTTTCAGGCCGTGCGTCGATGTTTGGGCGTCCGCAGCGATCTGAACCGAGCTCAGTCGGGCAGCACCCGCCCGTGGAACAGCAGTTTCCTCGCGACACGTGGTAATCCGCTTGCAGGCCACCGATGAGACCCGAGTACCGCTAATTGGGGCGTGTAGCCGTAACAGCAAGTACGAACTCGTATAGCATTCATAATAACGGTATTCACTGGTGACGACAAGAAAACATATATTGTGACCCTTATGTACGGTTATAACTATATAACTATGTATATAACTATATAAATTACTATTTGTAAATATATTATATAACTAAAAATTGGTATATCTATAGACCAGGTTATGCAACTATATTGATCTACGACTGCTACTAATTATACTTATAATGATTAGACTGTTAACATTTATTTATAATTAATACAATGTAATAGTATAATGAAATTAAATTCTATCACACTTAATCATTTATAATATTAATATTATTGTTGTTATTCTTATATTATTATTATTGTTGTTATTATTATTATTATCATCATTATTATTATTATTATTATTATTATTATTATTATTGTTCTTCGTAGGTGTTGTATTATAATTATGTATGTACTTCTGGTGTAAATAGTTTATTCGATTCATGGGCTATACCGAAAGTTAATATTTGTGAGTTTTGCCGTGTTCTAAAAATAGACACTGCTTACTCTGCTCTCCGTATATAATGCGAATATTTTCGACTGTTAGTGTCTACGGCCATATCACGTTGAAAACACCGGTTCTCGTCCGATCACCGAAGTTAAGCAACGTCGAGCCCGGTTAGTACTTGGATGGGTGACCGCCTGGGAATACCGGGTGCTGTAGACTTTTTCCGTTTTTGTTTTCTTTTTTTGTCGCACTATTCCGTACTAACAACGTACTGTTGCTTTTGGTGCTTTTGATGATGTTTATGTTGGTATTTTTTTTTTTCATGTTGCTTGCCAGTGTGCACCGCGACTGAAGTTGACTCTTTCAGCTGAAGGCAAGAATGTTTCTATGTGTTCGTTATGTGAGGTTGAATTTCATAAATAATTATGTTAAAGCGCGGATTCATCGAACGCAAGCACAAGCCACTCGATTGACTGTTAGTCGACGTCGGAAAACGTTTCAAACCGGAAGTACACAACATTAGCGTACGATGAAATTTTCGTGTGATTCTGGCATGCGCACGTGAAATATGTCTACGGGGATGCATTCTAAATCACGAGCGCGCGCCATTATGGCGAACGACGAGCGCGCATCGTACATTTCGTGTGTCCGTGGCAAAACGTGCGACGAATATAACTGGTTCGTACATAAGGCTTTCCAGGAATGGAGACGGTATCGCTTCTCGGCCTTTTGGCTAAGATCAAACGGTTTTTCTGTGCTACAGAATCGTTTTTGTGTTAAACTTTCAATATGATTTCGGTGGAATTACCTGCTATAGAGGGGAAGGCGGTGATGACGGACGTGATGGAAAGATCCATAAGACTATTCAATAAGAATGGAATTACGGTGTATGAAGCTGCCAGAGCGTTGACAACTTGTAACGTTCAACCGGACGAAATTGAAACAATTTCTAAGGGACAATCCAACACCTCTGTTGAGATTGTTCTTAAATTCAAAGAGTCCATGAGAAAGATCAGTTTTACAGGACAGACATTGAAAAGTGGCAGTAAACAGTTTGAAGTGTCTAAACTGAACGTGAAGAGAATTCTTTTAAAAGTACACTGGTTGCCAGTGTACTTTGATGCGGAGTTGCTCAAGAACATCTTTTCTTCATATGGAAAGGTGCTAAAAGTAATGGAAGATTTTTTCATGTGTGAAGACGTTCAAATTGCGTCCGGCGTGAAGCGTGTGTTATTAGAAGTTGAGAATGACAAAATTGCGTCCATTCCCCACTTATTGAATTTTAGGTGCGGGACGAGAGCGCTAGTCACTCTCTATGGACGTCAACCCCTGTGCCTAAGGTGCCATACTGTCGGACATAGGAAGGACTGCCCGGACTTGGTAGCGAAAGCTGCGCCAGTCGTAGAAAACGTCCAGACAAGGGAAACTGCAAAACCAACTCCAGAAGCCCCCAGGACGGAGGAACTGTCACCCGTGCAGACAGAACCAGTAAGGGAACCAGAAGAGGAACCGGCTACCACCAGCGAGCCTGAGTCTCGGGTCGAGACTCAGTCCATGGAGGCGTCGGTGACGGAAGAGGAAGAAGCCATAGATGTCGACCCGGATGGCCGGGACAAGAGACGAGCAGGACCGGATGACGATGTCCTGTCTTCACTCCCTAAGAACAAGCGGATGGCGTCCGGCACTCATACTTCATCACTATGTAGCCACGCCATACCATTGCCTCATATTCACTCATGTAGGTCCTATAGAACGACTTACTAACCTTTCTTATTAATGGATTATATCCATGTACACTATTTTTGCTTAATTTCCATTATGTCACGTGATTCAGGCTGTGCTTAGTTTTGGGGCCTGATGGGGGGTTGTGGCCGTGTCCACCACGATCTCGCCTCGGGCTCTGAACCCGGCACCGCCGTAGACTACGGATGCATACAGGTGTTTGGTGGCCTTTTCCGGATGGGGAGACCCGAGTCTTGTCATCCGGGAGACGCCGGCACACGCCTGCGCATCGATATTACTTTGATGAATCTAACATTTTTATATTTTTAAATAATATTTTCATTACCCGTAACTGCGGTGTCATACCGTTGGGCACATCCGGAGGGAATGTTCGGAACTGGTCGCTAACGCTACGCCAGTTTTAGAGGTACCCCGGGCGGAAGAGGCTGAGCAGCCAGCGCGGCATCCGCTGCCGCAGCCGATTCCAACACAACAACCGGTAGTGCAGCCGTCTACGAAGGAACCCGTGTCACAGCCAGCGACACGGGAACCTGTTTTGCACCACATGGAGGCAGAGGAAGAGAAAGGAGAGGAAGACATCGAGGTCGATCCCGACAGCCGTGATAAGCGCCACGTCAGGACGGAAGAGGAGGATCAGACACCACTTCAGAAGAACAAGAGGAATAAGAGACGGGCAGCGAATAAAACTAAGGTACTCTCAGAGTCTGAGTGTACGGGGCTGTCTGAGATTTCATCCCAAGACAGCCTCATGGACGATTTGCTGGCGATACACCACATTCATAATTTTGTGTAAATATCTAAATTATAAAAATATATCGCGTCTCGGCCTTTTGGCTAAGATTATAGTGGTTTTTGCGATAGAGCCAGTCAAAAATGATGTGTGGATTTGCCGGCGATTGATGGACCGATCGATTCGTCTGTTTCAAAAGAATGGCGTCAGTAATTACGATGCTGTGAAGGCCCTGATGAAGGCGGACATAGGACCGGAGGAGATTGAAACAATGTCTAAAGGTCAGTCAAACCAATCAATTGAAATTGTTTTTAGATATAAGGACGTCATGAGGAAGCTGTTTTCTTTCGGACAATTGCTCACGTCCGGAAGCAATACATATGAGATATCAAAATTAAATGTAAAAAGAATCATTATAAAGGTACTCTGGCTGCCGGTGTATTTCGATGCAAGTTTGCTAAAGAACATTTTCGCAACATATGGGAAAGTGCTCAAAGTCTCAGATGAATATTTCAGTTTCGAAGAAAACATCAAAATTGCTCCCGGTGTTAAACGTGTTTTTATTGAGATGGGCAACGAAAAGATTAAGAGTATACCACATTTGCATAAATTCAAGTGTGGTACGAAAGCTTTGGTGACCTAATCCAAGAACGAGGTCTGGCTGCCGATGACAGGGCTGCAGTTGCATCATTGCCACCGGGGTCGTCGTACTATGATAGTATTTTGTCACATCAGATAAGTGACACTCTTTTATCACTTCCATTATAAACGGTCGTGTCCAAAACAGAGACGTAGAGTATGATTTCTCGTTACTTGGGAAAATAATTGTCGACTTGAAGGTACAATGATTACCTGTTTGCACCAAAGAAGAAATAATTCGACGTACAAAATGAGCGTATGAACATTAGAAACTTTGAAAAGGCCGCGGGGATTTGCATATTATCCCTCGAGGTTTCTGACTTCGAGAAGTCAGCAATACCACACATTGAATGTGTAAATAAGGAACTGGTGACGATGCGGGGACGCCCCCCCCCCCCCCCCCGTGTGCTTGAAGTGTTTAAAGCTCGGGCACGTGAGAGGGGTACGTCCCGGCACCGCCACCAATAGGACTGCCTCTCTGTTGGAGTCCGGGGCCAGGCAGGTGGGGGCTATTTATTCATACAAACACTCATTCTGCTCCTACACCACCCGTTAAGGAAGCGGAAACTGCCCATATTACAGCGCCTGTATCGCTATCGCTTCTCGGCCTTTTGGCTAAGATCAAATTGTTTTGTTTTTGCGACAGAACCGTTATTTGAATGTGAATAATGATTTCCGTGGATTTACCGGCAATTGAAGGGACAGCGATGGTGTCTGATATTTTGGACAGATCGGTGCGCCTGTTCCACAAGAATGGAGTTAGCGGATACGAAGCGGTGAAGGCCTTGATGAAGTGTAACATCTCTGCTGATGAAATTAAAACAGTTTCAAAAGGTCAGTCGAATAATTCAGTCGAGGTAGTTTTGAAATTTAAAGACGTCATGTGTAAGATTACGTCACTTGGACAAACACTGAACACTGGCAACAAGGGTGTTTGAAATTTCTAAACTGAATGTGAAAAGAATAATGCTGAAAGTCCACTGGCTACCAGTGTATTTTGATTCTGGACTGTTGAGAAACATATTTTCTTCTTTTGGAAAAGGCCTCAAGGTCATTGAGGACTATTTTACGTTGGAAGAAAATGTAAAGATAGCCACTGGAGTGAAACAAGTTTTCATTGAAGTAGAGAGTGATAAAATTAAATTGATCCCTCACTTACTAAATTTCAAATGTGGAAATCGGGCGTATGTAACCATGTACGGACGTCCCCCCTGTGCCTGCGGTGTCATACCGCTGGGCACATCCAGAGGGACTGTCCGGAACTGGCCACTAACGCTTCGCCAGTTTAAGAGGTCCCCCGGACAGAGGAGGCTGAGCAGCCAGCGCAGCATCCGCTGCCGGAGCCTTTGCCAACTAAACAGCCGGAAGTGCAGCCGTCTGCGAAGGAACCCGTATCACAGCCAGTCAAATGTAATAAACAAATTGACTTTAAACGATTGACCCATGAGCAATCGCCTTCATGTTTATTAGAAAACAATGTGTCAGTGAGCAATACAAAAAGGAATTTTATCGAAAGTATGCGTTGCTGTATGGTGTTGAGATTTTAAATTGATATACGATACAAATTGATAAGTGAGCAATACAACATTTTATTCAGAGTATACACTGATAGACGAAACAATTTAATAAATTATTTGTGTGCGGCAAGGATGTGAGCTACGCCCTATCCTCTTTTAATGCAACTATCCATAGACAAGGCATGGTCAGCCGATTAACCACATGGCCACCCGTCTACCGTGAATCAGAGACCAAAGCAGTGTGTTGGTACGACTGGAGATCCCTGTGTCTCCCGTAACTGCTAGGACCCTCATTTCCAGTATACGGGACGCTGCCCACGGCAAACGGGCAGGTTGGGTGTTTGCCATGTGCACATCAGACAGGCAAACAGGGAAATTATCTGGCACGATATACCATACTCGTGTACACAACTTGGCAAACAAGTTGTTGTCTTGAGGGTGCATTGGCTACCTGTGTACGCCTCAAACTATGTTCTCAGAACTGTTTTGAGTGACTATGGCAAACTTTTAAACATAGAAAATGAACAGTTGCTTGTAGGGGATTTCAAGACGATTTCAAATACGTTAAGTACATCTTGAAATTTCTGAGGAAGAGCGAGAAAAGATCCCGCATATTCCGATTACTTCCACAATGCTGTTATGTACTCTTTCGTGTAGATGTAAAATATTGTTTCAATTGTATTCAAAATGTTATTACTACTTACAGTGTGCCGGGCAACAGGATTGTTTTCATTTTTTAATAAAAAAATGTGCAGGTTTGTAAATAGTGTTAAAAATGTTTGTCATATGTCACCAGCATTGTTGTAAATATTAATTGCGGTCTTCTGTATGAACACAAACCTCAACTGAACAAGCACGTCTTCCGACCCATTTCTCGTCACCGTTATCGACACACTGACTGTGGTATGTCCGACTCCACAAGACCCACGTTTACACAGCAACGTTCCGTGAATACCTCGTGCTTCTCGTGAAATTATTTGTATTTAGTCTGTCAAAACTGTCAGAAAGCAGTACAACGGCGAGGCCCGTACGACTTACATTTATTTACAATGTAATTCTTGTAATTGAACAGTTCAAGATATGATCATGGAAAATAAACAACACTTTAAACATTAAATTGTCAACTTCAAAACATAATAACTAATTACACAGATATTAAAATTTATATCACTTAAAGTTCATAAGAATATAAACAATCTAACGAACTCCCGTCAAAAGCATAGCTAAAGACGCCGCGAACGACACCAATTAACTCGATTGTCTCAAAAGTATGCGGGTAAACGATAATACTCAAAACGAACACACAAGGGTTACAAACAAAGCATACACTTTTACCGACAAGACGCACTAACAATTGTATGGAAACACAATACAATCAACACATTGTATGTAAGCCTAACTACAGCTGGCTTCCGCAGTATTCTATTAAAATAACTGCACTCAGCGACCCATCACGGGTTTCTTGTAAACCTCGAGTTATTCGTGCATTGCGTAAAGAGGAAGATCGAAGTACACCGCCGAGGCCCGTAAAGGTGGTTACTACATATAGGAATAATGAAACTGCAGAGACATCATCAGTAGAGAGACCCTTATCACTATCCGTTGGTCCTTTATTTGAGGCAAGCGACCAATTACATATACAATACAGGGCAATACATACAACACAACGCACAACATAAAAATGATAAAAACTGGGGTCACTGCCTTGGAACCGTCAATGCTAAGCACTGGGGGTTTAAACCGGTTTAAAGGCATGCCGAACCTCATACTTACCCCAGAATTAATCACAAAATACGCACTTGTAAATAACCGTAAACCTCATAGTATTGCAATGCAAATTAAATAGTAATAAAAGAGAATATTAATTAAAATTGAATTACAATTTAATTACTCAACGAATGAATGTTCACCAGAGCAACAGAATTGCAACTTTCTGAAGCACGATCAAATGAAGTAAATACAATTATCAACTAATTGCCTACTTGTTGACAATATTTGAAGACCTAGCATCATATAGTACAAATCCCAGATCATCGTCGTGCATCTCAGGAAGAAGTCGTTATAGGTGGTGTAAAAGCACAGATCACATAGCTTAGTTGTTTATGTATAATATTAATAATTAACATAATTGAATTAGTAGTTGAATATTAAACTAAACCGATCATTACTGCTTGTACTCACGCAAACTGAGAATGAAAAATTGTTGATTCTACAAAACGTGATTCAAATACCAAATATCATATTTTGGTGTCCATGTGCCGTAGACACTTAATTGTTAATATGTTATAACGCGTTTGTGGGGATAGGTACGAAAGCCTATTAGTGGCACACGAACGTTAAACAAAATATTTTATTGCGTAATAACGGTAAGAAACGCGTTGTAACGCAAACGAAACAAGTAATAACGTCAATCAAAACACGTAATAACGAACAATAAACACGTTATAACGCGAAAACAAAGAAACCCGTTATAACGCAAAACAAACACGTTATAACGTAAAACTAAACTCGTAATAAAGCGTTAAAGCACGAAATAACTTACAATGAACACGTTTTTACGTAAAACTATACCCGAAATAACGCAAAGAAACACGTGCTTACACAAAACAAACGTTATAACGTAAAACTTTACTCGTTACAACGTGAACAAACACGTAAGAACGTAAAACTAAACTTGTAATAACGCGAAGAAACACGTACTTACACAAAACCAACACGTTAAAACATAAAACTTAACTCGTTATAACGTGAAGAAACACATTATAACGTAAACCAAAACTCGTCATTACGCGATCAAACACGTAATGACGTAAATTAAACACGTTATTACGTTAAACTCAAATCGTATTAACGCGAAAAAAACACGTAATATCGTAAAATAAACACGTAATTACATTACATTAACCTTAACAATACATTTAAAAAAGATTTCTTTAAATTAATGAATAATGCTGTCTTTGGAAAGACAATGGAGAAGAGAATTTAATGAACGTCGAGTTGGTCAACACACCAAAAAGGCTCAGAAAAGTATGCTCAAAGCCAAATTTTCAATATTTTGAAATCATCAACGAAGATTTGGTGTCGGTCAATTTCAGAACAACAAACATTGTGTCAAACAGACCCATTTACGCAGGATTCTGTATACTTGATTTTTCTAAAATATACATGTATCAATTTCACTATGATGTTATGAAAGCTAATTATTGCGAGTGAGCTCAGCTGCTCTTCACAGATACTGATTCTTTGGCTTACGAAATAGCTACAGACGAATGGTACGCTGACATGAAAGAGCACCACGATCTGTTTGATACGAGCAACTTCCCTAAAGCCCATACTTTATACAGCGACAACATTTGTACGGTCTTGGGGAAAATAAAGGACGAGTGTGGGGTATACCAATTGCATCTTTTGTTGGGTTGAGACAGAAAATGTATTCATTTATGTAAGACGGAAAGCAAAAGCAAACTGCCAAGGGTGTTAAAAATGTGTCATTGGGAAATAATACGAGCGATGTTTGTTACAGCACTGCATGATGCAACAGTATGAACATGATCAGAAGTTTTAATCATCAACTTTACTGGGTTACAGTATCAAAGAACACCGTCTCACCCTATGATGATAAACGATTTGTGTTGGATTCCGGCTTATACACGCTTGCTCATGGGCATTATAAAACCATTTGATTTATAGTTTGTTGCTAAGCGAAGTCATGAACCAATTCATACCTCGTAGCGTAGCCAGCCTATACCCATTGATATGGAATTTTGAGTACGTATGTGAATAAACCACTAATAGTACGCTAACTTGTGTAAATAGTGCTATCTTTGACAAGTGTAGCTGTCACTGAGTTTGATATAGCTATGTATGTATTGAAAATAGGTACTTGTAGTGTTTTTTTTCTATTGTTAAATGTCTAAAATATATACATAAATTAAATGAAATATGTTCACCCATGTGTTGTATTTAAACATTTGCTGTGCGATTGTTGTAGTTTAGTCTGAATTGCACCTTGATAGTATGCATTTAAACACATTATATTATTGCGTTTTTGTTAATCATGGTTTTTATTTACAAATAAAATATGTATTTAACCTTGCGATTTGTTTGATGGTTTGTTTATTTGGGTTTTACGGCAACTCAACACATTATGGTCATATCGTGCCGTTTGTTAGTTGATTTCAATATAGATTAGGAAATGTAAAGTAAATGTTGTTATATGTGTTTATCTCTTTCAAATACTGGATTAATATATAAGATGGCACTGTTTGGAAAAGTTATTTTTATGAATTTACATGGAAATATCTTTCACGAATATCACCGAGGTCTGTGCAATTAATAAGCATATGTTTCACAGTAAAATGTTCGTCGCAAGGTATACAATGAGGTGCTTCTTCTCTTTATAAAGGTACGAATGTGTTAATCTGGTATGCCCTATTCTGCAGCGAGTTAAAACAATTGGATCATGTCGGTCAGAAAGAGTAATAGGTGTTGCTGGATCAAGACTAGGCTTAATCTCGTGTAATTTGTTAAAGGTTGCCTCGTTCCAAATTCCTTGCCTTTCTGATTGCATTAGTTTATTAATTGCTGGTCTAAAATCACTATTGGGTAATTGAAAATTGACAATCTGGAGACTAAGAGATTGTTTTGCTAACGTATCAGCTTTCTCAATTCCACTTATCCCAATATGGCTTGGTATCCAACAAAAGGTGACTGATTTGGTTCGTAAAATATCATGCAATTTAAACAATAGTTTTTTAATCAGAATATTATCTAATTTGCGTTTTTTGATAGATAATAGCACAGACAGTGAATCGGAGAATATAACGAACTTATCACTAGCATGATTTGAAATTTAAGACAGAGCTAAGTCTGTGGCTTCAGCAGAAAATATAGATGCTTTGTCTGGAAGTCTCATTTTACTTGAAAAATCGTTTGAAAAAGAAGCACAACCAAACACGGTCTCCGCCCTTCGACCCGTCCGTGTATAAATGGATAAAATCATTGTGTTCGTCCGCAAATTAACCAATTCCGCCTTGAAAATTTCAGTACTGTCAGAGGATTTGTTTAACCTAGACACACTTATATTAACTTTTGAAGAGTTGTAAGTCCATGGAGGGATGTTCTCAACGATATTTTGTAAAACATATTGAGGATTCTTATTCAACTGTTCCAAGATATTTTTAAAACGAAGGCCGATAGGTTTAATTTCTTTCCGTTTCTGTCCAATTTATTCGGCAAAATTTGGTTTGAAGATAATTTCACAGGCAGGATTTCTTTTATCGGCGGCGATCCTTGCTGCATATTCAAGTGAAAGCTTTTTTCGGCGTAGATTTAAAGATGGTTCACCTGCTTCAACGTAATCACTTTCAACTGGCGATGATCGGAAAGCGCCAATGGCTAAATGTAGACCCTGGTTGTGAATAGTATCAAGTATTTGCAAATAGGATTTACGTGCAGATCCGTAAACAATTGAACCATAATCCAACTTTTAGCGAACAAGGCCCCTATGCAATTTTAGTAAAGTAACAGTTTCAGATCCCCAATTAGTATGAGAAAGAACTTTCAATAATTTAAGTGCCTTAAGAAACTTGGTTTTCAGTTGTTTAATGTGTGGAACAAAAGTAAGTTTTTTTTTTCAAATGTTCATACCCCTAGGAACTTTGCTTCATTAACTACAGGTATTTTTGAGCCGGAAATATAAAGCTTAGGGTCTTCGTGAAATTTGCTTAAGCGACAGAAATGAACACATGAGTGTTTGACTTTGAAAATTTAAAGCCATTTTAATTTCCCCACTTTAGAATTTTATCCAAGTTTTGTTAAAGTTGGCGTTCAATAGTTCGCATACTTTTTTAACGATAACAAATAAAAAAAAATTATCACACCTGGTTTGATAACTGTAATATTTATATATTATTATTTATCTTTAGACCGAAAAGTGTACCTGAGAGGATACTTTCCTGACGCACACCTTGCTCTTGCTGGTGGCACTCAGAGAGAGTAGAACCTACTCTAAGTTGAAAGTTTCTATCCGAAAGGAAATTGGAAATAAACATGGGAAGTATTCCATTTAGTCTTTCATTATAAAATATTTCCAGGAAGTATCGTACGAGTTTTCAAGATCGAAGAAAACATTAATTGTTGTTTGTTAAAAAAAGCTTCCCTTATGAAGGTCTCAAGACGAACTAGGTGTGGAAGATGTTCAAAAATTGATAGAATATTTCATCCGGACTTGCAGCAGTATTCTTTGCATGTTTAATTGAATCAATTAAATCATAAATAGTAATTAAACTTCTGTACGGCTCTTTGTTTTTAGAACGATAATTTATTTTTTGTTTTTCAGCTTTATCTTTAAAACTTTGAAATGCTTTCGAGTAGTGGTTAGAAGAATTATGAAGAATTTTGCGCAAATGCACGAGCAAAAGTGTCTGCTATATCTTTTGGAGTTTTTGCATTGCTAGAGTTACTGCGCTTCAATTGAAGTATTGGGTTCTTTCTATGTTTTCCACTTATTTTTTGGATTGCATCCCAGTTTTTTTAAATAGGTGTTTTTGAATTTATTTTAGATACATATGATTTCCAAGATATACGTTTTGATTGTTTAATCTTCCGTTTGGCTTGTACCCTATAAATTCTATATTTGTTAAGATTTTCAGTTGTACGGCATATATTAAATTTTTTAAGTGATGCTTTTCGTTTTCCAACATTGAACCACGTATTTAAATTTTACCCATAGGATTAATCTTAGATTGTGGAATACAATCATCTGCTATCTGAGAAAGTACTGATGCAAAGTGATCAGAAAAAGAAGGAAGCGTTAAGTCTTCAGGACACAATTGCTTAAATGTTGTCCAATCTGCTTTTGAAAATTTATAGTACGAATTGTTATCAACTGGAACAGAAGTGGTCACTTCCGGACAGCTTATCCAGAACAGACCTGTCGAAGTCCAAGTATAATAATGGATGTGTTAATGAAAGATCTATGCACGAAAATGTGCCTGTGGCTGGGTGTAAATATGGTTACGGGCCTGCGCTTTGGTGGTTTGATGTTATTCTTCCGACAACAGCCCGGAATTATATCGTTGCGTAACGCAGTAAACTTAATATATGATGTCAATGTATTTCCACGAAAACAATGTTTATAAAAGAGTCGTGATTAACGATCAGACAACAATTTTTTCAGTTGCAGATATGAATTTAGTTTAACTTTCACATATATTAAACGTTAGATGTGGTCACAGCGTTGTTTTCGCACAAAGACAAATAACTCGAGAAAACTTCTAAAAGCTTACAAAACCAGTGTTAAATATACGTATCACGTTATATAAATCATTGATGTATACTTTAAAATATATATACATTAATGAACACGCGCACCCCAAGGATACCAGGAAGATAAACTCGTATAGTCAAATGTAAAAAAAAAATTGGCTTTAAATGATTGACTCATGAGCCATCGCCTTCGTGGATAGTAAGAAAACAATGTGTCAGTGAACAATACACAAAGTGTCAAATGAATTGTATCGAAGGTATGCGTTGCTGTATGGTGTTGAGATTTTTAATTGATCTACAATACAGTTTCATAAGTGACCAATACAACATGTGTTACAAAATAATTTTATCAAATGTAAGCGTTGCAGATTATACACTGCTAGACGATACAATTCAATAAATTATTAATTATTTGTGTCCGACAAGGATGTTAGCTACGCCCTATCCTTTTTAGCTCACCTGAGCACAAAGTGCTCATGGTGAGCTTTTGTGATCGCCCGTTGTTCGTCGTGCGTGTGTGCGTCGTCATCTTTTCATTCAAACATCACCTCCTAAACCCCTTGACAGATTTTAAACAAACTTCACAGGAATGATCCATGGGTGGACCTCTATCAAAGTTGTTCAAATCTTTCCGGTACGCTAAATATATAGGTCATATACAACTTTTACAATCTTTTTCTATAAAACAGCAAGGCTCAGACCTTTCATATTTGATATGTGACATCCTCTAGAGGTCCTGTACATAGATTGTTCAAAATATGCCCTTTGGGTCAAAACGGGCCACGCCCCGGGGGTCACATGTTTAATATAGAATATATTGGAAAATGACTTCAAAAATCTTCTCCACTGAAACCACAAGGCCCAGAGGTTTCATATTTGGTATATATAACGTCGTATAGTGGTCCTCTACAAAGATTGTTCAAATTATTCCCCTGGGGTCAAAACTGGCCACGCCCCGGGGGTCTCATGGTTTATATAGAATATATAGCAAAATGACTTTAAAAATGTTCTCTGAAATCGCAAGGCCCAGAGGTTTGGTATGTAACATTCTTTAGTGGTCCTTTATAAAGTTTGTTCAAATTATGCCCCTGGAGTCAAAACGGGCCATGCCCTGGGGGGTTACATTGTTTATATAGAATATATAGCACAATGACTTTTAAAACTCTTCTCCTCTGAAACTACAAGGCCCAGAGGATTCATATTTGGTATGTAACGTTCTATCGTGGTCCTCTACAAAGATTGTTCAAATTAAGCCCCTGGGGTCAAAACTAGCCACTCTCCGGGGGTATCATAGTTTATATAGAATATATAGCAAAATGACTTTTAAAATCTCCTCTGAAACCGCAAGGCCCTGCGGTTTAGTATTTGATATTGATGTGCCCTGCATTTTGGTGCTTTAAAGACTGTTACTATTTAATGTACTAATTTGTTGAAATCCATTTGTACATGCACAATAGCTATTGTCCAATTGTGTCTATCCACGTGAGTGTCCACGAATCCGTTATTTTGTAGATTTTTCACAACTCCCATATACATTTTTACCTGATGACCATTCGTTAGTAGTCATCATTCAGGCAAAATGCACTGCAAATTGCTTTTCATTCTCCAATAATTGTATTGTGTCGTGTTGACATTGTTGTTTAACATGAATTACTCAAGTTGTAGGAATCTTCGGCACTATTTGGTTGGCCGATTTATTAATCTAATGATGTTGAACATAATTGCTAAGTATTTAATTTCAAACATTGTACTGTACCCTATTTTTATCCGACTTTATAGTCAGAATATTAATTGTTGCAAACATGTGTTCCACCATTTGTGTCTTGAATTCTGGGACGTAGGTTACATCATACTATAAAGTTGCTGTCTCAGAGTATCGATATATCATTGTCAAATATGAAAAGATCCTATACAACCATGAATGTGGTGTTTTATTATCACATCTTAATAATATATAATATCTCTCTAGATTTTTATTGAATTCCAATATGGCGACCGTTCTTGTCCGCTTCCAACTTGTATCCATGGAGCGCGTTCCATAGATAGGTTATTTTCCGGACTCTTTCTTTTATTTGGTCATTATTCTGGAGGTTTCGAGGATGGGACAAAAACGGTTATATAGTGGGGAATTATTTGGGCGTTTTCCCTTGTTAATTTGGGGCTTTCGCCCACCCCTGGGTATAAAAGGAGCGGTTTTTCTTATGTAAATCACTCTGGTCGCACATCATTGGGAGAATCGTGTGTTGGTTCAAGTTTCGTAACTAGATCTATTTTAAAAGTAAATAAAGTTTGTCTCTACTTATCATATTAAGTAAAGAAATTGTCTTGTATTTCGTCATTACAGTGCATTAAAATAAACTTTTGTATAAAAGACCAGAGTCATTGCACTTCAAACGATAGTGGATTGTTGCCTTAGTTGTAGTACCAACGACGTGGACACTCAAATTTAATAAATGAACTTATTGAAAGTTGACATTATATGGCAAGTTATGTTGTATTTTTAACGCTGTTTTGCGAGTCATTAATTTGACTGGTAATTAAAACGTAAAGCGTTGAACTTCTTGTCTTTATTTTATATCGACGTTTAAGAGGAAAAACAGAAGCCTCAAATGCTGGGCCCAACAATATTTAACATCCTTTAGTGGTACACTACAAAGATTGTTCAAATTATGAAACATGGGTCAAAACAGACACACCCGATTGGTCACATGGTTAATATAGACTTAAATAGCAAAATGACTTAAAAAATATTCTCCTCTGAAACCGCAAGGCCCAGAAGTTTCATATTTGGTATGTAACATTGTATAGTGATTCCTCTACAAAGAGTGTTCAAATTTATGCACCTGGGGTCAAAACTGGTCACGCCCAGGGGGGTCAAAACTGGTCACGCCCAGGGGGGTCAATTGGTTTATATAGACTTAAATAGCAAAATGACTTTAAAAATCTTCTCCTTTTAAACGGCAAGGACCACAGCTTTCCTATATTTGTTACGTAACATTGCATAGTGGTCCTCTCCAAATATTGTTCAAATTATGCTCTGGGGTCAAATCTGGCCACCTCACGATGGGTCACATGGTTTATATAGACTTAAATAGCAAAATGACTTAAAACAATCTTTACCTGAAACCGCAAAACCCACAGCTTTCATATATTTGGTACGTAACATTGCATAGCGGTCCTATCCAAAGATTGTTGAAATTATGCCCCTGTTGCGTTGCCAGTTTTGACCCCAGGGACAAAATTTGAACAATCTTTTTCTTTGTAGAGGGCCACTATAGGATGCAAGATATCAAATATGAAACCTCTGAGCCTTGTGGTTTCAGAGAAGAGTTTTGAAGTCATTTTGCTATATATTCTATATAAACCATGTAACCCCCAGGGGCGTGACCCGTTTTGACTCCAGGAGCATAATTTGAACAAACGTTGTAAAGGAACTCTATAGGATGTTAAATACCAAACATGAAGTCTCCGGGCCTTGTGATGTCAGAGTAGAACATTTTTGAAGTCATTTTGCTGTATATTCTATATAAACCATGTGACCCCCGGGGCGTGGCATGTTTTGACGGGCATAATTTGACAATATTTGTAGAGGACGTCTAGAGGATGTCACATATCGAATATGAAAGGTCTGAGCGGTTTCATAGATTTGTAAAGTTTTCACTTTTTAAATCTATTTTTAGCTCTGGTGACCTACATATTCAGCGGACCGGAAAGATTTGAACAAGTTTCAAAGCGGTCCACCCAAGGATCATTCCTGTGAAGTTTGGTGAAAATCTGCCATGCGGTTTAGTAGGAGATGTTGATTGAATGAACAGTTGACGACGCACGCACATACGCACGATAAGTGCGACGTGTTTAAGTCCAAATGTTAAGATTCCACAATTAATAGATGTTGCTCACTTTCGAAACGTGTTGTGTTTCATAGAAAACGCTGGATAACAACGCCATTAATGAGATACCACACCTAATTTGTTTCGTGTGTGGAGCGAAGTCATTGGTTACCAGGCAATGACGATCACCTCAGGGCCGGGAAGGAGCAACAGCGATCGCCTTGGTCAACATCCTCTGCCAGTTTGGCGTTTCTGACACACCAGGGTTGCCACTAAGTTGAGAAAGTGAAATGCCCTGACTTTTTCCCGACTAAATTATACTTTTCACTGACCAATACCACGGTATGTTTTCGGCCTCCTCCCATACAGCCGTCAAATCGATTGACTTATATTTTATTTTATTTCAGATTTACCAAACTTGTATTAACAAATACAAACAATCTGGTATCATATGTTTCTAGAAAGTCAATCGGTCTCGAGTTCCGTCATTGTGTATTTTGACATCAGGGGATTATCACGATTTTTAATTCATAGTAACTGGATAATCTAAAAACACTGGTCGGACCGAATACCAGTCATTTTAATCGGTCTTTGTTCAAACCCAATCTGTCTCAGACTGGCAAGACCGATACAATATGATCCCTGTCAAACATATGTAAGTGTAAATATTATAATGATGATATTAGTCAGTGACGATAATTGACTACACTTGACTCGGTTATAAACGCAGATATGTATGCCTTAACATTCAAACATGCTTAACAGAGAAACATGCTCATCACTGAATAAATATGGAATACACCACAATTACATGCAACTTAATAATGTGCACATTGACAAAAATGAGTAATTCTGCTTCTTCGGTGCTACAAAGGCAGAAAGAATGGTATTCATTGTATTCAACTTTGATACTAGTGCAAACTGATCTTTGTTCATATTTCCTTTGGCATGGCTTCTAAGAGCCTACTTTCCCTTATTTCCAAGCAAAAATCCACCATCAAGCACAAGACAAAATGCAGGCAGACAAGCATCTTAAGTATTGGTTGTTAACTCATGTTTGATATTTAACCTTAAAATAGAGCATGCATGTTTGCTTTATAAAATATAAAACCATTTCAGTATCTGTTAGATAACGCGTGGACTATCACACTAGAGTAAGCATGGAACTGCTCCGGAGGCAAGGCCTGAAAGGCCTTTCAATCTATAATTAAGTTAACAATAAACATGAAATTGATTCAAACACATTTAAATTATGTTATACACAACCATACCAAAATGTGTTAGGAAAAAACTTAAAAATACAAAGAATTTTAATTGCCCCTGACGTCCCTCAAATTTTATTTTTCACAGACCGTTTTCTTGATTTCCCTGACAATTTACTGACCTTGAAAAAAAATCAATTTTCCCTGACTTGAGTAAAGTGGCAACTCTGCACACGTGCAAGAACATGATATTAATTGAACTATACAAATACGCAGCACTCGCACACAATGTGCGTATTCAACAATTAAGTACTCAACGTATGCGGAACAAACTGGACCACGCCCAAACGTACGTTGCCTTACCACGGAAACTGAACACAAGATAAAGGCACACGTGTTTTTGTATGTTCAAGTGTCGTACTGAAAAACAACATGTGCCGTACTCATCTAGTTATACATGTGCAAATCCACAAGTGACAAGTAGCGGTTTTTAATATATATCAAGCACAATTGACCTTCCTTCTTTTCAAACTTACTATCGGCGCCGAGTATCTTTTTTTAAAGATATTTCTTGTTATCTATAAAACGGTATGACACATGTTACAACTGATAATGAAATGTACTATGAATCGTCTGAATCACTGAAGTGTTATTAGTTTTGTAATGTGATTAAAACATCGAATACATAGTTACAGTTTTTGTGCTTTCAATAAACGCATGCATTACAGTATTAAGTGGACGATATTGTTCGAAGAAATCCATTAATATTACGTGATGTGAAGTGTAAGAACCTGTTTACATAGTTGTTCTGTGAAATTCGCCGATCATTATATTTTGTTTTTACATTTACTCGCAATACTTACACGATGTGGTTATTATGGAAAGCCGGTTGGGACCCCCGCTAAATAACAATAAAATATATAGTAATTATCGGACTATTGGAGATTTTCATTTTAATATTCCGCGAAAAACAACGCTAATATAAGCATATAGCAGCCGTCGGAATTTCGGAAATCAACATTTTCCGACGGACAGAAAGATACTAATTTCTTAAAAATTTTCGGGAGATATGTTCCCACGGGAAGAATTCGGAATCTAAAAATCGCGGAACTTGTAACTTTTTCCGACGGACAGAAAGATACTAACTTAAATAGCATTTGTTCCGACGGCTAGAAAGCATAATCTAAAAAGCGCGAAACTTTGCAATTCTTCCGACGGAAAAATTGCGCAATGAACATTGCACAAAAAGCGGAATCTAAAAGCGCGGAACTTTGCCAATCTTCCGACGAAAATTATAACACATTGAATACTGCACAAACAGCGGGTTGCCATGGGTTACCGAGAAATTGATTTCACTGGTTCCGATACTTAGAAATAACCAATCAGAACTCGCGTCTTATGCAGCTTCGTTTGAGTCAGCATGAGGTGTTTTGCATGAGATGTCTGCAGTAAAAACGACAACGAAGATCTAAACCACGAGGTTTGTACCATTTTATAATTTTCTGACATAAGTAAATGTACCACATCATGCAATTATTCCATACTTGCATATTGGCATGCCATTTTACTAGACCTTGAGCAGCTCTTATGTCGAGGTTGTTGTTGTTAAGACTATTGAGAGTATTTTTCGGATGATAAGTATTTCCGGATGTTCTTTATTTCACTTAAATAAAGAGAGAACAAACTATCTAATATTTTAAGTACTTCTTTAAATGTTTTATTTGGTTTCTGGTGTTGACATCTGTTTTTGCCTGGCCAATTAACTCGGATCCCACCAGGCCACGGACAAAGTAGAGTGTGCCCAATTGTCGGGTCATGAAGGTAGTGGCATTTTCTAGGCTATATTAAAAGTTAGTACATTCCCTTCATTTGTAGGAAGCTTCATTATAAGTGATAAATGAGTACCAAGAGACGATCAAACTTTGAGGATTTTCAGGTTAATTTTAAAGAAAACCTGTGAGGAAAAGTGTGCCCAGTGCGATGCTCGAACCCACGACCGCCTGAACACTACCACTGTGCTGTACCATCTGAGCTAACCGGGTGGCTACACTCCTCCTCCCATTAATATTTGTCCCAACTCCATGCACTCCTACCCTGTACTTCTGACACGTTAAAGTAAACCCGGGATGAAAAGTGTACCCGGTGCGGGTACCCCACGATCGCCGGAACACTAGCACGGTGCTCAATCATGTGAGTTAAACTTGGCGGCTGGTACTTACCCACACACACTACAATAAGATGCTTTGGAGTTGTTGGCCTTTTATGATAGCTGTGGTTACTTTTGTACATCATCTTTGTCTGGGCT